>JAPYYD010006545.1:0-11063 GCA_028551405.1 Uromys caudimaculatus
TATATATATATATATATATATATATATATATATATATATATATATATATATATATATATATACATGAGAAAGTCATACTATCAAGATTCTCAAAAGCCCAGTCACTACTCAAATTCAAAGAGTGAGAGTTTGGCAGCTTCTTCCTTCAGGGTTAACAGTCCATTATAGCAGTGACTTGCAATTTAAGAACTGTGGCGTTGAGAAAGCTACCCTCCCAGGAGCTTGGAAAAGCTGGGAGTGGGGCCAAGGCAAGCACCACTGCTCACCAGGAATCGCGCCAAACCTGTGGGACACAGGGACTGAGGTAGGCAGGCATAGGAACACTCTGGTTCCCATCTGTGGCAGGAGACCTCTGCCTAGGCTACCAGGGTTCCATAGCCAAGCAGCGACAGGAGAAAGTGACTCTCCCTGGAGCAAGGAAAAGCCCCAAGTGGGGACAAAACGAGCACCACTGTTCACTGGACTCTGCCCAGAAACCGTGGGCCACAGAGACTGAAGGACAGGAAACTTCTGGTCTCCATCTGTGGCTGGAGACCTTAGCTTGGGCCACAGGGCTCCATAGCCAGTTAGTGCCGGGAGAAAGCTATCCTCCCATGAGTTTGGAAAAGCTGGGAGTGGGACCAAGACGAGCACCACTGCTCACCAGGAACTGCCCCAAACCTACAGGACACAGGGACTGAGGTAGGCAGGCATAGGAACCCTCTGGATCCCTTCTGTATCATGAGACCTCTGCCTGGGCCACCAGGGTCCCACAGCCTAGCAGCGCCATGAGAAAATTACTCTCCCAGGCCCACCGGACACAGAGACCAAGGAGGAAAAATAAGGGACGGGAACCTTCTGGTTTCTATCTATGGCAGGAGACCTGTGCCTGGGCAACCAGGGTTACATAGACAAGCAGTGCTAGGAGAAAGTCACCCTCCCAGGAGGGTGGAAAAGCCGTGAGTGGGGATAAGACAAGCATCACTGCTCACCGGGACCTGGAGACCTCAGCCTGGGCCACAGGGCTCCAGGAGAGAGCTGGTATGCCAGGAGTGCTGACACACCTTCGAGCATAGGCAAAACCATGACTTCTGTTCAAATTCATTGGATCAAGAGAAACCCTTGCAGAGCCATCAGGACATAGGAACCAAGAGACAGCTGGGGACAAGATCTTTGTGGTTTCTGTCTGTACCCCAGAGCTGACCCTGTGCCACAGTTCTCCAAACCCAAACACCTCTCAGAGAGAGCTGGTCTTCAAGGAGTATTTTTATAGAGGCCTGAAGGAGGGACAAGCCATAGCCAGACAGAGTAAGATCAGCTAACATCAGAGTTAACAAGATGGCAAAAGGCAAGGGCAAGAACCTAAGGAACAGAAACCAAGGCTACTTGGCAACATCAGAACCCAGTTCTCCCACTACAGCAAGCCCTGGATTCCCCAACACACCAGAAAAGCACGACTCAGATTTAAAATCAGTTCTCATGATGATGATAGAAGACTTTAAGAAAGAAAGAAATAACACCCTTAAAGAAATACAAGAGAACACAGGTAAAGAACTAGAAGCCCTTAAAGAGTAAACACAGAAATCCATTAAAGAGTTATAGGAAAACAAAATCAAACAGACAAAGGGAATGAATAAAACTATCCAGGAGCTAAAAATAGAAATAGAAACAATAAAGAAATCACAAAAAGAGACCAATAGAATACAGGAGATAGAGAGAGAATCTCAGGAGCAAAAGATACCATAGACAACATCAACACAACAGTAAAAGAACATATAAAATGCAAAAAGCTCCTAACCCAAAACATCCATGAAATCCATGACACAGTGAGAAGACAGAACCTAAGGATAATAGGTATAGAAGAGAGTGAAGATTCCCAACTTAAAGGACCAGTAAATATCTTCAGCAAAATCATAGAAGAAAACTTCCCTAACCTAAGAAAGAGATGAACATAAATATACAAGAAGCTTACAGAACTCCAAACAGATTGGACCAGAAAAGAAATTCTTCCTGTCACATTATAGTGAAAACACCAAAAACACAAAACAAGGAAAGAATATTAAAAGCAGGAAGGGAAAAAGTAACATATAAAGGCAGACCTATCAGAATTACACCTGACTTCTCACCAGAGACTATGAAAGCTAGAAGATCCTGGGCAGAACTCATACAGATCCTAAGAGAACACAACTGCCAGCACAGGCTGCTATACCCAGCAAAAATGTCAATGAACATAGATGGTGAAACTAAAATATTCTATGACAAAACCAAATTTATACAATATGTTTCCACAAACCCTGTTCTACAAAAGATAATAAATGGTAAATGTCAACTCAAGGAGAGAATCCACACTCTATAAAACACAAGAAAGTAATCTTTCAACAAACTGAAAAGAAGATAGCCACAAAAAACTAAAAGTTATATCGAAAATCAGAGGAACGACAGTCACTATTCCTTAATATCTCTTAACATCAATGGACTCAGTTCCCCAATAAAAAGACATAGACTGACAGACTAGATCCATAAACAGGACTGAGAATATATTTGCATCCAGGAAATGCAACTCTGTGTTAAAGACAAACACTACCTCAGAGTAAAGGGTTGGAAAACAATTTTGCAGGCAAATGGTCCCAAGAAACAGGCTGAAGTAGCCATTCTAATATTGGATAAAATTGACTTTCACCCAAAAGTCATCAAAAAATGTAAGGAAGGACACTTCATACTCATCAAAGGAAAAATCTACCAAGAAGAACTCTCAATTCTAAAAATCTATGCTCCAAATGCAAGAGGACCCACATTCATAAAAGAAACCTTACTAAAGCGCAAAGCACACATTGCACCTCACCCAATAATAGTAGGGGACTTCAACACCCCACTATCAGCAATGGACAGATCTTGGAATCACAAACTAAATAGAGATACAGTGAAACTAACAGATGTTATGAACCAAATGGATTTAACAGATATCTATAGAACATTTCATCCTAAATCAAAAGGATATACCTTCTTATCAGCACCTCATGATACCTTCTCCAAAGTTGACCATAAAATTGGTCACAAAACAAACCTCAACAGATACAAGGAGATTGAAATAATCCCATGCCTTCTGTCAGATCACTTCGGATTAAGGCTGGTTTTCAATGGCAACAAGAACAGTAGAAAAACCATATACACATGGAATCTGAACAATGCTCTACTCAATGACAACTTGGTCAAGGAAGAAATAAAGGAAGGAATTAAACACTTCCTAGATATTAATGAAAATGAAAGCACAACATACCCAAAATTATGAGACACAATGAAAGCAGTGTCAAGAAGAAAACTCATAGCTTTGAGGGCCTCCAAAAAGAAACTGGAGAGAGAATACACTAGCAGCTTAACAGCACACCTGAATGCTCTAGAACAAAAAGAAGCTAATGCACCCAAAGGGAGTAGAAAGCAGGAAATAATTAAACTCAGGGCTGAAATCAACCAAGTAGAAACAAAAAGAAGTATACAAAGAATCAACAAAACCAGGAGTTGGTTCTTTGAGAAAATCAACCAGATAAATAAACCCTTAGCCAGACTAACCAGAGGGCACAGAGACAGAATCCAAATTAACAAAATTAGAAATGAAAAGGGAGACATAACAACAGATTCTGAGGAAATTCAAAAAATCATGAGATCCTACTACAGAAGCCTATACTCAGCAAAACTGCAAAATCTGGAGGAAATGGACAATTTTCTAGACAGGTAAAAATACTAAAGTTAAGTCAGGATCAGATAAATCATCTAAAGAGTCCTATAATGCCTAAAGAAATAGAAGCAGTCATTAAAAGTCTGCCAACCAAAAAAAGCCCAGGATCAGATGTGTTCACTGCAGAATTCTATCAGACCTTCAAAGAAAACCTAATACCAATACTCTTCAATCTATTCCACAAAATAGAAACAGAAGGAACACTACCCAATTCCTTCTATGAGGCCACAGTCATACTGACACTAAAACCTCACAAAGACCCAACAAAGAAAGAAAACTTCAGACCAATTTCCCTTATGAATATCGATGCAAAAATACTCAATAAAAGTCTCGCAAACCAAATCCAAGAACACATCAAAATGGTCATTCATCATGATCAAGTAGGCTTCATCCCAGGGATGCAGGGATGGTTCAATACCAGGAAATCCATCATTGTAATTCACTACATAAACAAACTCAAAGAAAAAACCACATGGTCATCTCCATAGATGCTGAAAAAGCTTTTGACACAATTCAACATCCCTTCATGATAAAAGTCTTGGAAAGAGCTGGTATTAAAGGCACATACCTAAACATAGTAAAAGCAATATACAGCAAACCAGTAGCCAACATCAAACTAAATGGAGAGAAACTTGAAGCAATCCCACTAAAATGAGGGACTAAACAAGGCTGCCCTCTCTCTCCCTACCTATTCAATATAGTAATTGAAGTTCTATCTAGAGCAATTAGACAACAAAAGAAGGCCAAAGGGATACAAATTGGTAAGGAAGAAATCAAATTGTCACTATTTGAGGATGATATGATCATATACTTAATTGACCCGGAAAACTCCACCAGAGAATGCCTGCAGCTGATAAACAACTTCAGCAAAGTGGCTGGATATAAAATTAACTCTAACAAATCAGTAGCCTTCCTATACTCAAAGGATAAACAGGCTGAGAAAGAAATTAGGGAAATGACACCCTTCACAATTGTCACAAACAATATAAAGTATCTTGGTGTGACTCTAACCAAACAAGTGAAGGATCTGTATGACAAGAAGTTCAAGTCTCTGACGAAAGAAATCGAAGAAGACCTCAGAAGGTGGAAAGATCTGCCATGCTCATGGATTGGCAGGATTAATATAGCAAAAATGGCCATCCTGCCAAAAGCAATCTACAGATTCAATGCAATTCCCATCAAAATTCCAACTCAATTTTTCATAGACTTAGAAAGAGCAATTCTCATATTCATTTGAAACAACAAAAACCCAGGATAGCAAAATCTATTCTTAACAACAAAAGAACTTCTGGGGGAATCAGAATCCCTGACCTCAAGCTGTACTACAGGGCAGTAGTGATAAAAACTGCATGGTATTGGTACAGTGACAGGCAGGTAGATCAATGGAATAGAATTGAGTACCCAGATATGAACCCACACACATATGGTCACTTGATTTTCTACAAAGGAGCTAAAACCACTCAGTGGAAAATAGACAGCATTTTCAACAAATGGTGCTGGTTCAACTGGTGGCCTACATGTAGAAGAATGCAAATTGATCCATTCCTATCTCCCTGTACAAAGCTCAAGTCCAAGTGGATCAAGAACCTCCACATAAAACCAGATACACTGAATCTAGTAGAAGAGAAAGTGGGGAAAACTCTTGAACACCTGGGTACCAGGGTAAAGTTCCTGAACAGAACACCAGTGGCTTATGCTCTAAGATCAAGAATCGACAAAGGGGACCTCATGAAATTGCAAAGCTTCTGTAAGGCAAAGGACACTGTCAATAGGACAAAACGGCAACCAACAGATTGGGAAAAGATCTTAACCAATCCTATGTCCGATAGAGGGCTAATATCCAATATATATAAAGAACTCAAGAAGCTAGACTCCAAAAAAACAAATAACCTCATCAAAAAATGGGGAACAGAGCTAAACAGAGAATTCTCAACAGGTAATTTGCAGGGCTGAGGAGCACCTTAAGAAATGCTCAACATCCTTAGTCATCAGGGAAATGCAAATCAAAACAACTCTGAGATTCCACCTCACACCAGTCAGAATGGCTAAGATCAAAAACTCAGGTGACAGCAGATGCTGGTGAGGATGTGGAGAAAGAGGAACATTCCTCCATTGTTGGTGGGATTGCAAGCTGGTACAACCACTCTGGAAATCAGTGTGGCAGACCCTCTGAAAAATGTACATAATACTACTTGAGGACCCAGTTATATCTCTCCTGGGCATATACCCAGAAGATCCTCCAACATGTCCTAAAGACACATGCTCCACTATGTTCATAGCAGCCACATTTATAATAGCCAGAAGCTGGAAACAACCCAGATGTCCCTCATGAAAGAAATGGTTACAGAAAAATGTGGTACATTTACATAATTGACTACACAGCTATTAAAACCAATGACTTCATGAAATTTGCCTGACTCCCCCCCCCCCGAGTCGTCCTGGAATTTGGACTACCTACCAAAGAATACACATTGAGGGACCCATGGTTTGGACCACATATGTGGCAGAGGATGGCCTACTTGGCCATCAGGGAGAGGAGAGCCCCTTGGGCCTGAGGGTGTTAGAGGCCCCAGTAAAGGGGCATGTCAAGGTGGGAGTACAGGAATGGGTGGGTGGGTGGGTGGGATGTGGAATTCCCTCATAGAGGCTGGGAGGGGGAGGGGATAGGAGGTTTCCAAAGAGGAGACCTAGAAAAGGGGAAACATTGGAAATGTAAATAAAGTATCAAAAAAAAAAAAAAAAAAAAAGAACTGTGGAGTTTTGGATGAACTGTGGTGAACACTCTGTCTTTACCATGTATTAAAATGGCAATATTATTTGTAGCTTTGCATATTCCTTTAAGACATTTTCCTAAGTTTTCAGCATTCATATATTCATTTTACGTTACTATTTTGGTTCTTTCTTGTCATGTGTTTGTTTACATTACTGGCATTTGCTGTAATTCAATATATGTATATACAAGTGGCAGATTGCAATTAAAAGATGTCTCAGAATAGTTTACCACTCAGGAGTCACAGGTAGGCAGATTCTGTAAGTCTGAGGCCAGATTTAGGACAGAGAGAGCTATATACAGATTCTCTTTCATTTTTAGAAAAACTATTTCCAATTTATTCTTTTAAACTTCAAATGTTTTATTGTTTTGGAAAAATCCATAACATTTAGGATTTTGATTAAAGGTAATTTGATACCCTTTGAAATATGAATATTTTTGAGAGCTTGTTTGGAGATCCTAGAAGAGGGCACATCTACTCCTATGCCATTGAATTAAGACAGGTCTTCCTCTGTCCACGGAAGGTTGTCCTCTTTGATGCAGAAACCTCAGGAGGAACAAACTCATATGGAGTGATGAGGAGGGAAGGGTCCATTCACCCAATGATCCAGATCAGCAGATCAACCTTGGCTGTGCTCAGTGGTATAACTATGTCTCAGTCAGACCACTCTCCATCCTGGGCAAGATCTAGGTGACAGGGGAAGTGTGGAGGATTGGGAGGAGTCAAGGGAGGGCAAACTGTGGTAGAAATTTCTTGAAAACAGTAAGTAAACCAACAAAAAACATAGTATATGAAAAAATAAATTTTATACATTTTTTAAAGAGCATAAAATGATTATTTTTGATGTTTTTTTAATGATATCAAAAGGCTTATTGTTTTCTTTGATGGCAAACATCTATTTCCGTGTAAGTATTTTTATTTTTAAAGTTATTTTATTACATATTAGTTATTTAAACATGCATTAAAACATAAAGGATTGGGAATTCATGAAGTATCACATGGTGTCTTGATACAAGAGAATACTGTGTAATAGCCAAATCAGAATAGAGATTTTGTTTCTTCAAAAACTAATAATTTCTGTGCAATAAAAACATTCAAAATGTATCTTCAAGCTTTCTGAATTATGTAATATGCTATGGCTACCTATATAGTCACCATATGTGCAATATGCCACTGGAACTTCTGTCTTCTACCTACCTGTGATTTAATTAAACTTTCCTCAGTTTTCTCTTCCTCATTCCCCTCCTAGCTTCTGACAACACCAATCTATTCTCAACTTCTCTGAGATCAGCCCTTCTATAACCCACATACTTGCTTCTGTGCCTGACTTATTTCAGCACAATTGTCTCTATCCTGCCAGTATTAAAAATAATAGAATTTCATCCTAAATATTTTATGGTCAAAAGTATTCCCTGCTATGCATGTGCAACATTTTGATTATCTGCTCACTGGCTTGTTGCCATTTCTCCTTTGTATCTCTGAAAGGACATGGTGGGGATGGGTTATGATTTTGTATTTTCAGTTTGTGTCCTCTTCTGGTTTTAGGACCTAAATAGTGCCTACCTTAAGGGGAATAGACACTAATATCCATTAAATGAATTAGTGAATAAATCAATTGAAAATTTTGCTTTAGAAGAAACAATGATGACCTACTTTTATTTGTGCTGAAGATGCAAAAATCTGTCAATCCCTTCTATGTTATTGTATTCTACATTACCTTTTTTTTGGTATTCGTAATTTTTTTTGGATACAGGGGTTGTGATTTCTGAAAGCAATTAGCACACATGGAGGATGTGATCCTAAACGAGGTTTATGGGAGCAGGAGTGTCAGTCAACCACAATGAGAAAGGGTGTTCAGGAAAAGTCAACATGACCCAGAAGTTTGAGAACTTTACCATCCATGTTTAATTGGTTTTACTCTGTCTTATTTCTTGGAAAAACTATAATTCTTTTTATTGAGTCACAGAAGGCTCGCTTGACTTGCCTATTCCTAAGTGTGTAGATGAAGGGGTTTAGAATAGGGGCAATGGAAGTAGTGAGAACTGTCACCCCCTTGTTGATGGCTACTTCCTCCTTTGCTGAAGGTTTGATATAGATGAAAATGCAGCTGCCATAGGTGATGGAGACGACAATCATGTGGGAAGAACAGGTAGAGAAGGCTTTTTTCTTTTGTTGGGCAGAAGGGAATCTAAGAACTGTATTGATGATCTTAACATAGGAGAGAACAACACACACCAGCGTTATAATGAGTGTCAGTACAGCACAGATGAGAACTGTCTGCTCCATGAACTAAGTGTCTGAACAAGAGATTTTAAGGAGAGGAGAAGCATCACAGATAAAATGATCAATGATATTAGAATCACAGAACTCCAGATTTAGGCTGAGGCTCAGTGGAGGAATTAAAATAAATAAACCAGCTATCCAACAACAAAACACAAGTCTTCTGCAGACTGTGGTACTCATGGTAGCCAAATAATGAAGTGGCCTGCAGATAGCCATATAGCAGTCGTAGGACATGGCAGCCAGAAGGAAAAATTCAGTTACACCAAAGAGGCCCGTAAAAAATACTTGGGTGGCACAGGCATTATAGGTAACCCTTTTGTCACCTGTTGCTATGTTATACAGTTATCTGGGAATGCTTGCAGATGTGAACGAGATCTCTAAGGAAGCAAAGTTCTTAAGGAAGTAGTACATGGCTGTTTTAAGGTGAGGATCCACCAAGGTGAAGGAGATGATGGCCAGATTTCCAGTTAGGCTCAGTGAGTAGGTGAAGAAGAGAATGATGAAGGTAAGAACCTGAAGTTGCTGTCATCTGTCAGTCCCAGTAAGATGAACGTTATAACAGTGTGGTTCCTCATCACTGATTTCTGGTTTCTGTTAGATCTGCATGAAACATCCAGAGACTTTTAAATATAGATTCAGTTTTAAATTTTCCAGATTTTTCCTATTCATTATATCTTCAAAAAAAAAAAAACATTATCCTTTAAATGCCTACTGTGTAAGTACTTCTAACTCCTGTGGTTCTGTTATTTTATGTGAAACAAAAATACCTTTTGGCTCAAGAATTATCAAAATTGGCTGGAATTTTATGATACATTTTGCAAGTGTGTTGCTCCTTTGTGAAGTGCTGAAAACAAGCTGGATAATGTGAGAGAACTATGCACAATACAGTCACTTCTGGTCTCTATTGGAACTCTGCACTGGAAACATTTAATTTTGTTGAGTACAATTTGATTTCACCCTGAAGACTTCCAGAGTTAGCATTCAAGAATGTACAGTGCATGCATATCGACTCGGTTATGTGTACCACATGCCTACAAACACACACACCTACACACCCACACACCCACACACACGCACACACGCAGTCATACATGTTCTTATTCTCTGTCTCTGTCTCTGTCTCTCTCTCTCTCTCTCTCTCTCTCTCTCACACACACACACACACACACAGACACACACATACACACACACACGTACCCACACATACTTCTGTATTTGTTCCCATGATAATGCCTCCTTATTGGGTTTCTCTGTCCCTTAGTGATCACTTAACAATTCAGGGTGGTACAGAGCAGAGAAGGCTTTAAAGCATGATATAATTATGCAGAGAACACACATTCTCTCAAGAAATACTTTGAAAAATCTATTTCAAGGATGCTGTCTGTGATGACTACTATCCCATCATATCACGTTTTAATCTACTTTTCCTATGTAGAGCAGTCTTAACCTCAAGATAAAAACACATGGAATAAAAGAAGGAGGAAAATGACTAATCCAATTTAAGAGAAAACATTGTGACACAGTTGAGGACATTTGCGTAGGTAAAGAGTATTAATTAATTTGGAATGGACATTTGCATATTCAGCTAGAAACAATGGCTTTTCTACAAATTATGAGGTTGTAAGAGTCAATTTGATTTTTTTGTTTGTTTTAGACCGTTGACAAATTATCATAATTGATGCTTTTTTTATCCTTCTTTACTTAAAAAATTATGGCATTTTCATCAGTTCTTATGTGTTAAATTATCATTATTCAGGTGATCTCCATTGTACCTGTATCTTTATTTTTCCATGGACCTTTTGATTCTCAGTTGTAGCCTGACATATTAATTTGAACATATCTCAGATACAACACATCCCAGTAGCACGCTCTTTTCAATCAAGGTAATTTGCTACAATATGGACCACATCCCCAGTGACAGATGTTTCAGCCACTGATTCCAAGAGAACAAGAGTGTTCTATTCCCAACTTACCTGGTTGATTTTCATTTTTCCAATTCTAGTTTAAAATCTTCCAGAGAGTTTCCTGTAAGCCTGTCAACTGTAGTACTCGAAGCTCCTCTGTCTGCAACCCTAAGAAACATTACCTGTTATTAATATACAAAGAAGAACACTCATTTAAGAATCAAATATTTAATGTGGACCCCCTTTTTTATTATACTACTTGAAACACTCCAACAGTCCTGCATACAACTGGTTGTCTAACAAATGCTCCTAAATGTATTGATTTATTGCATGTTTTACAATCAGATGTCTACAAAGATATTTTCCTTTCTATTTGGGCTTATAACACAAAGC
>JAPYYD010006546.1:0-11062 GCA_028551405.1 Uromys caudimaculatus
TGAACTTGGAGTTCCTTGTGGTAGAAAATGGGCTAAGGAAATTTTTAGTTTATGTCGAAATCCTAAGATGATGGCTCCTGCTCATGGTGGAATTGCTATGCTTAAGTTTATAGATAGTTGAGTGGTTGGTGTAAAAGCATGTGGTAACAGTCGGAGAAGATTTGTGGATCCAATAAATATAATTAGGGAAATGATCATTAGTGCTCAGGTTCGTCCTTTTGGTGTGTGAATTAACATTATTTGTTTAATGATGAGTTTAATTAGTCAGTGTTGGAATGAGTGAAGGCGGTTAATTAGTCGCTCTGATGATGGAAATAAGATTGATGGGAACATAGTAATGGCAACTACGATTGGCAGCCCTATTACTGTTGGGGTTATCAAGGAGGCAAAAAGATTTCGTTCCTTTTGATTCTCAAGGGTTTTTTGTTTGATGTCAGGAGTTTTGGTGATGGAGGTGTCGGGAATGTTTGTGAAGAAATTTTTCGTTGAAATAAAATGAATAGTGTAATTATTGATGAGATGCTGTGGTAAATCCTGTGGATGTGTGTGATTGTGGCATGTCACTATGGAGATTAAAGGTCTCTAACTTTAACTTAAAAGGTTAACGCTCTTAGCTTCCTAGTGAATTTAGATTATTGAGGCTCATCAATTTTCGAAATGTTTTAGTGGTACTATTTCAAGTACAATAGGTATGAAACTGTGAATAGATCTGCAGTTTTCAGAGCATTGGCCATAAAATAGTCCTGGGCGGTTTGATGTTACTGTGGCTTGGTTTAGACGTCCTGGGATTGCCTCAGTTTTGAGTCCTAAGGATGGAACAGCTCATGAGTGAAGTAGGTCTTCAGATGAAATTAGTATGCGAATTGGAAGTTCTATGGGTAGAACAACTCGGTTATCCACTTCTAGGAGGCAAAGTTCTCCTGATTTTAGGTCGTTTGTTGGAGTTATGTATGAGTCAAAGCACAGGTCTTCATAGTCAGTATATTCATAGCTTCAATATCATTGATGGCCTATAGTTTTTCCTGTAGGTGCAGGATTATTAATTTTGCCTATTATATATAGAATTCGGAAGGATGGTAGAGTGATTAAAATAAGAATTACGGCTGGTAGGATGGTTCAGATAGTTTCGACTTCTTGGGCGTCTATTGTGCTTGTATGAGTTAGTTTTGTTGTTAATATAAGTGAAATGATATAAAGTACTAAGGAGCTAATAAGCAACACAATTATTAGTGTATGATCATGAAAATTTGTTAGTTCTTCTATGATGGGTGATGTAGCGTCCTGTAATCCTAATTGAAATGGGTAGGGCATATAAGATATATAGATTTCTATTTCTACTCTATAATTTAACTTTGACAAAGTTATGTAATTATTTTACTAATACCTTATGGAGAAAGACATAGAGGTTATGAGATTGGCTTGAAACCAATTGTAGGGGGTTCTAGTCCTTCCTTTCTTCTTTTACTTTTACCTAAGAGGGTTCTTCACAGAACTTCCTTGCAAACACCTGTCCCTTTGGAGAAACAGAAGTGAATGGTCAGGGTCTCTGGATCCTTGGCTTTGGTGAGAAGTCTCAGGCCCAAAAGGGAACATGGGATGACTGGTGTCCTCTTCCTTTAAACCGCACAGGTGTTTGTCTCAAACCCTGGCGAACCATGGAAAGAGTATTTTGTCCCAACTACCAATGGAGTGAATTACTTTGATCCTTTAGCATCCATCAATGTGTATTGAAAATAACTAATAGAATACTTTGAGTGTAGACTTGAGTTATTACAAAGTTATCATAAAAGCTGGGGTCTAAGTGAAAAGCTGAACACTGTCCATCTAGTAGCCAACAAATACCCGAGTCCATAACTGAGGGTGGACTGAAGCTCTGGAGCCCATCATCATTCTTAGGATTCCTTGTTAACAAGGAAAGTGTCCTTGTTCAATTTAGGACCTCAAAAGTTCCACAGAGTGTCAAGTGGTTGACCATTGTTCCCACCAGGTGGTGCCATTTGGGGGAACTTATGGCCCTCAAGCAGTGTGCCTAGCAGGAAGAAGTGAGTCACTGGGCAACATTGGGAACAGACAGTTGAGTGTAACCAGTCCTGTACTGTCCCCCTGACCAAGATCAGCCTGCCTGTCTTTGAAGACAGAATGTGAGGTAAACCAGTGGGCTGTGCCTAGACACCATTGGTCCATTTCATGCTCTGTCCTCAGCAGGAACCATTGTAGGGAATGGTAGACCCCTGTCCACTTACAGCTCTGGCTGAGGCTGCTTCCTCTCGTTCCAGGACAGAAGCTGCAGGTTGGCTGAAAGCACCTGGAGTGTGATGATGCTCGGTGATTATACGTGGACTTCGGGCACTTCAGATCCTGAGATAGTGAGTTTCTCTCCAATTTGGTGACTGTCATTTCCTTTTTTGGTTATGGTTTGTGTATTTACTGGCTTGATTTATGTATTTCCGTTCCCATGTTCTTTCACATTTTTCACATTTTTATTATTTTAAGTTTGATAAGTTAGAATGTTTTATGTTTTCATTCATGCATATAAGTCTTTTGCCTTTGTGTGTGTCTGAGCACCTCTTTTCTGTTGCCTGCTGTGGAGGTCAGAAGAGGGATTCAGATTTTTGAGAAGTGGAGTTACAGGTGGTTTTGAGCCTCTTGTCACACACCTGAGATTAAAACCATAACATGTTCACATACCACATCCGGGTTTTGTTTTTTTTTTTTTTTCTTTTGGTTTTTCGAGACAGGGTTTTCTGTGAAGCCCTGGCTGTCCTGGAACTCACTCTGTAGACCAGGCTTGTCTCGAACTCAGAAATCTGCCTGTCTCTGCCTCCCAAGTGCTGGGATTAAAGGTGTCTGCCACGATTGCCCACCACCTCTTGTTTTTCTTGGTGCTTTTGCACACAGTGTGTGCTTAGATCAGGGGAGAGGGTAGTCATCCTTTTCAGGGAGCAGATATTACTGTCTGTGATCCTTTGTTCTGTTCTCTCAATATGCAGTTGGTTCCTGTCAACCTGATCTATGTCATAGTTTGTGTCTGCTGCTTCAGAGGGAGCTTTGTTCTTCTCTTCCCAAGCATTTAAAGGACCTGACTAGGTTGTCTGACAGATTTCTTACTGTTTTTTGTTTTGTCTTTTAGAGGTAGGAACTTTTAGTTGTAAACCTTCTCTTCAGCCTGATTTCAACTGTTTTTATTTTTTTTTTAATTTCCCTTTGCAAGTTTCGTTCTAGACAAACTATGGAGGACCTGATGATGGAGCAGAATCTGAAGTCCTGCTATTCTATTGAGGAGAACTTCAGCACTAAGTATATGATGCTGAACACCCTGGGCGAAGGACACTTTTCATTGGTGAGACTGGCCATCCATGTCCCGACATCGACTTCAGTGGCTGTAAAAATTCTGCGAAATACCAAGCAGGATGCCTGGGTCTCCATCAGAGAAGCCAGGATTATGAAATCCCTTAGCCACCCTAACATTATCAAGCTGTTTGATGTGGTCCAGAGAAGACAGACCACCTACCTGGTGCTGGAGTATGCCTCAGAGGGAGATCTACTAGACCTCATCATGCAAGTGGGGTCTTTAGAGGAGAGCGAGGCTCGAAGGATGTTTGTGCAGATATTACATGCGGTGCAGTACTGCCACGACCATCACATTGTCCATAGAGACATAAAGGCCAGCAACGTTTTGATTGACTTCTGGGGGAACACCAAGCTGTGTGATTTTGGCCTGGCTGCTGAAGTGATTCCTGGGCAGAAGCTGGCCGGTTTCTGTGGCACACTGCCCTACTGTGCCCCAGAACTCTTTCAAGAAAAGGAATACGAGGGTCTCCCCGTGGATATCTGGAGTTTAGGGGTCCTTCTGTTCCTCATGGTGACCGGGACCTTGCCTTTCCGAGGCCGGACTTCTACAGACTTGAAGCAGCAGATCATGGCTGCAAACTTCAGCGTTCCTCCTCATGTGTCCATTGACATTTTCAATGTCATCATTGAAATGCTGATGATCAATCCTGGCAGGAGGCCGACCATCCACCAAATCTCGAGGTGCATCCTGATCAGGGGCAGTGAGGCATGCTCACCACCTGCTTCCACAGAGAATTTCCCAGGCACCCCGAGCCCTAGCATTGTCAGGCCCATGAAGAGTCATTACATATATAAGCCTGACATGAATGTGTCCTCCTGCAATGCCCAAGAGGAGCTGTGTGGATCCCTGAAGGCCTGCTATTCTATTGAGGAGAAATTCAGCACTAAGTATATGATGCTGAACACCCTGGGCGAAGGACACTTTTCATTGGTGAGACTGGCCGTCCATGTCCCCACATCGACCTCAGTGGCTGTAAAAATTCTGCGAAATACCAAGCAGGATGCCTCGGTCACCTACAGAGAAGCCAGGATTATGAAATCCCTTAGCCACCCTAATATTATCAAGCTGTTCGATGTGGTCCAGAGCAGAGAGACCACCTACCTGGTGCTAGAGTATGCCTCAGAAGGAGATCTACAAGACCTCATCATGCAAGTGGGGTCTTTAGAGGAGAGCGAGGCTCGAAGGATGTTTGTCCAGATATTACATGCGGTGCAGTACTGCCACGACCATCACATTGTCCACAGAGACATAAAGGCCAGCAACGTTTTGATTGACTGGTGGGGGAACAGCAAGCTGTCTGATTTTGGCCTGGCTGCTGAAGTGATTCCTGGGCAGAAGCTGGCCGGTTTCTGTGGCACACTGCCCTACTGTGCCCCAGAACTCTTTCAAGAAAAGGAATACGAGGGTCTCCCTGTGGATATCTGGAGTTTAGGGGTCCTTCTGTTCCTCATGGTGACCGGGACCTTGCCTTTCAGAGGCCGGACTTCTACAGACTTGAAGCAGCAGATCATGGCTGCAAACTTCAGCGTTCCTCCTCATGTGTCCATTGACATTTTCAACATCATCATCGAAATGCTGATGATCAATCCTGGCAGGAGGCCGACCATCCACCAAATCACGAGGCGCATAATGATCATGGTCAGTGAGGCATGCTCACCACCTGCTTCCACAGAGAATTTCCCAGGCACCCTGAGCCCTAGCATTGTCAGGTCCATGAAGAGTCAGCACATATACAAGACTGACACGAATGTGTCCTCCTGCAATGCCCAAGAGGAGCTGTGTGGATCCCTGCAGGCACCTAAGTGTGGAAACCTCACACGCTCCTCCTCTGAGGATACCTTGCAGAAAGAGACCCTTATGGAGGAAAAGAACTTCACCCAGGAAGAGGCCATGGAACAGGAAGAGGCCATCCATCAGAAAGTCGCTATCATTCAGGAAGAGCCCACTTCTGATGTCCAGCCTCAGGATGAAGGCCCAGCTTCCCCTTGTACCTGGAGACACCATTGGAAGGGGTGAGGAAGACAATCCTGAACTGTCTCTGAAACTTGTTCTGCTGCCTGCCACCATCAAAGAGAAGATGTTTTGTTTTTTATTTGGAATTTTTTTTTATCACCTTTACGTGTATAGATTTCTTTCTCTTTTCTTTTTTCTTTCTTTTCTTTTCCTTTTTTTTGTGGCTGGAGAGATAGCCATGGGTGCTGGGAACCGAACTGTTATATTTTTGGTTGCGAGCTTAGCCTTTAAAGGCTGAGCCATCTCTCCAGCCCATGTGTATAGATGTTTTATCCCACCTGCTAATCAGGCAACTCTTAAGGCTGAGTAGCTCTGCTCCTGACTGTTCCAACTTCTTGGGAGTCTGTAATTTTCTTGCCAAGTGAGGAGTCATGACACTCTAGTCTTTGGATTCTTCAATAGGAACATAGGTCAGCCTCTTCTGCTTGTGCAGCCTCAAGAAAGGTACCAGCTAGGTCTGGGCACAGCAATGTCAGTACCAGCCACTTACCCTGGGCATAGCTCAGCACCCTCATGCTGGATTTGTCAACAGCAAGGACCTGGTACAACAGGTCCTATCAGCATTTCCTGCCAATACATCCCCCAGCCCTTGAGGGGCTGAAGGGCACACAGAGATGAGATGGTAACCCCAGTCTTGCTGAGGCCAGGGCTAGCTGGTCAGACATTCGGGGTACCCGAGGTCAAGCAGAGAATGGAGGTCAGGTCCAGAGCCCTGTAGTAATTCCCCTCAGCTGTGTCCTTCACCTTCTGGAGCCTTTGGAAACATCCCCACTAGTGCCTGAAAAACAAAAAACCAACAATAAACAGGATGGAAAATATGTCACAGCAGAAGTGTGTTCTTCTCCCTCCCCTGCCCCTCCCACAGTTACTCCCCATCGCCATTGGCTATAGCTGTGCCCCAGCTCTGCAAGGTAACCCCTAATGCAAGCTAAGAGGACACCTAAGTGTTCTTTAGAAAAACAGAGGGGTTTGTTCAAGGAGTCTTGACTCACACACTCACACACAGACACACACAGACACACACAGACACACACACACTCACACACACTCACACTAACACACACATCATGAAGCACAGATCAGGGCACATTAGACAACCAAATTAGCCTAAGCCTGCAGTGACACAGGTCCATCCTCTGTCCTCTCGGACTTTGGACTTTTGGGGCCTGACCCTCCACCTACCCAAACAACAATGAAGTTAGAGCTCACAGTCCTGGTCTGGATGGGAGTCTCACCTGCATTGTTGATGATCAGGAGGCCCTGCAACAGCTCAGTTAGGGAGCTCATGCCTAGGGCACAGCAACTGCCGCCAATGGCCTCAGAGCCCAGATAGGGAGTCTGCCAGCACCATGCACAGGCCAGTTGCTGTGTGCTCAGCCCCTTCAGTTGCTGAAATACCATGTCACTGCTTGCTCTTAGGATCAGCACTGAACCTGGAGACAGCAACTAGGCCAGCTCTGGGGCCAGGGCTTTCCCCAAGCCCTAGGTGGCACCCCTCAGCATACATACAGGGTAACCAAGTCTACTTCCCTCCAGCCTGGAACTCAACCACCAAAGCATCTACTTAACCAGCAGGCGGCAGGGCCTAGCCTTGGCCTTGGAGAGGAAATTCAGGCCAGCATCCACTGGAGTTTGGGTTTAGAAGGTGACCAATAGCTAGGGAGGTGCGGCTAAACAGGACATTCCAGTCCCCCAGAGCTTCCAGGTTCCCCTTGGGCTGCTTGCACAAGATCAGTCCCTTTCTTGGACACGTGTGCCCAATTTCCACCCTGTTCCAGAGTCAGTTTCCTCCTCCTGGGTTGCTTTGCCTTCATGCATAGAGGACATACCAGGAAGTGACCAGTGACAGCCTTGGATGAAGTCCTTGCCTGTGTAGAGAGTGTGGTCCCTTGGACCTCTGATTAACAGAAGCCTTCTCTGGAAGGGCACAGTGGCTCCCCCAGGAGATGCCAGGCAGACAGAACAAATAAATGAAGACACACAGGAAGAGAAAGGCTGAGAATCACAACAATCTCAGGAACAAGACCCATCTTGATAAGAACTCACCTTGATTCCTTGGGTCCTGTGTACAGCAGCCTTATCCTGTAACCTGTGTCATGAGTTTCAGAAACCACTTCATAATCTCCAACAGGTAAAGAAAACTTCCCAGACCTCTGGAGCTGTTGGAGGATAAGGAGTGTGAGACATAGATTGTTCCATCTACGGTAGGTGGTGAGCCAGAGTCCATCGGCCCTGCAGTCTAGTGGTTAGCCCCTCTTTGTTTCAGAAAGTCACAAGTGGTAGGCCTAGTCACTTAGCTGGGTCAGATAAGGAAGCCAGCATTCCAAAGGGGCCACTCTCAAGTTAAAAAACAAAAACAAAAACAAAAACAACTGGCTGAGGCTTTTTCCTAGGCCAGTGAGATAGGGGACCTGTGGAGATGCAAGTCCTATAGGCCTATAGGAGAAAAGAACCAGAATGCCCTTCTATAGGTTTGTAAAAAAACCACTGTCATCTCTGTAACACGTGGACACATGTGGTGCACAGTGTATACATGGAAGCAAGGTAATCAGACAGATATTTTTAACATTTTAACTAAACGTCTAAAATAAACCTTAAAATCAAAAGGGAAGAGCGTGGTTATCACCCTTCCTAAAGCTGTGGGCCTTTAAGACAATTCTTCATGTTGTGGTGACCCCAGCCATAAAATTATTTTGTTGCTACTTCATAACTGTCACTTTGCTCCTGTTATAAGGTATGACGTAAATATCCAATACCTTACCCCTAGAGGGTCGCAGCCCACATGGTGAGAACCACTGGTCTAGGTGAATGTGGAGAGGAATAAATTCAAATGACTTCCTTCCTCATCAAGTCTGCTGTATCTTCCCCCTCCCCCTCCCGTCTAATAGTAAAAGATTCAGTGGAATTGATAAAGTAGGCAGCTGTAGAAGTAGGAAAACTCTCTAGGGAATGACTTAAAATTCTTCAGTCTAGGGAATGACTTGACATTTTTGAACATGGAAGCTCTTTTGTGTATGTAAAAATTAACTTTAAAACATTTGTAACAATTATGATAAGTACATGAAATTTCAAAACATACGTGTCACACCTTCCTAAAAAGATTCCATATATGTAAAAATCCTCAAGATTATAGTAAATCAAAAATGTCCTAAAAAAACCAAAACATTGTTAAGTGTCAAATCAGCACTTTGGCAGTTCATGCCTTTTCTGTATGCCAGAGTTCCCTTTCTGCAGAATTGTATATTTAAAACTACTTATTTATCACTAGTCTCTTTAATTTGTTACCTTACTTTCAAAAGTATTTGAAGGTCCTTCAACAGACATAGTGAGTTCAAAGTCAGCTTGGGTACATGGTGCCCTGTCTCAAGACAAAACATAATTTGGAAAAAAATGGGTAGGGGTAGAGAAATACCCAGTCAGTGACAGGCCTGCTGCCATGCTGAGTTTGACCCCCAGAACACAAATTGAAAGCGCTACGTGTGCAACCAAAGAGTTCACCTGGAGGGATTCATGGCTCCAGCTACATATGTAGCAGAAGGTGGCCTTATCTGGTGTCTTAGTCAGGGTTTCTATTCCTGCACAAACATCATGACCATGAAGCAAGTTGGGGAGGAAAGCGTTTATTGAGCTTACACTTCCATGTTGCTGTTCATCAAGAAAGGAAGTCAGACCTGGAACTCAAGAAGATCAAGGAGCAGGAGCTGATGCAGAGGCCATGGAGGAATGCTGTTTCCTGGCTTGCTTACTGCTCCTGGCTTGCTCAGCTGGTTTTCCTATAGAACCCAAGACTACCAGCCCACAGATGGTACCACTCAGAAGGGCCCACCCCCTTGATCACCAATTGAGAAAATGTCTTACCGCTGGATCTCATGGAGGCATTTTCTCAACTGAAAACTCCTTTTCTGTGCAAAGCGCAGCTTGTGTCAAGTTGACACACAAAACCAACCAGTACATCTGGCATCAATTGGAAGAGAGGCCCTTGGTCCTGTGGAAGCTTGATGCCCCAACATAGGGGGGTGCTAGATTGGTGAGGCAGGAGTGAGTTGGTGGGTGGAGGAGCATCCTCATAGAGGCAAAGGGGAGGAGATATGGGATGGGGGGTCTGTGGAGGGGAATCCTGGAAGGGAAATATCAGTTGAAATGTAAACGAATAAAGTGATTAATAAAAAAGAAAAGAAAAGATTATGCTAGGTGTGGCTAGGCAGTGCGGTGTTTGCCTTTAATCCTAGAACTCAGGAGGTAGAGGCAGGCTGATTTCTGTGAGTTCCAGGCCAGCCTGGTTTACAAAGCTCGTTCCAGGACATCCAGGGCTACACAGGGAAACCCTGTCTTAGCCAGACAGCAGTGAAGCCTTTAATTCCAGCACTTGGGATGTGGAGACTGGTGACTCTCTGAGTTTGTGCCCAGTCAGGTCTACAGAGTGAGTTCAGGACAGCCATGGCTACACACAGAGAAACCCTGTCTCAAAAAACAAAACAAAAACAAACAAAAGAAAGGAAAGAAACCTTTTAAAAGGAGGACATGCATAAATAGCTATACACGTTGTCCTCGGGCTTCCACCCCCTAAAACCCCCTAACACACCCAGTCACGCAGGGATAGGCACAAATATTAACATACTGAGAAAGAAAACGAGGAAAAGGAAAGTTTCTTAAAAGTAAGCATAGAGAGTCTTGTTTTGCATCTCTTTACAAAAAAGCACTGCATGTAGGTGAGTACACTGTGGTTCTCTTCAGACACAGGAGAAAACACTGGATCCCATTACAGATGGTTGTGAGTCACCATGTGGTTCCTGGGAGTTGAACTCAGGGCCTCTGGAAGACCAGCCACTTCTCTTAACCACTGAACCATCTTTAAAGCCTCTATCTCTGTCTTTTTAAGGCTCTTTAAACATACTATTTATTTATTTATTTATTTATTTATTTATTTATATTTTTATGTGTATTGGTGTTTACCTGCATGTATGTCTCTGCACTACATGTGTGCAATGCACCAGGGAGGCCAGAAGAGGGCCTTAGCTTCCTCAGGGACTGGAGATACAGACAGTTGTGAGCTATTATGTGGGTAGTGTGTCTTGAACCCTAGACCCCAGGAAGAGCAGACAGCTACTCTTAACTGCTTCCATGTTTCTCCTGCCCCCGAATTCATCTTTTGAATAGTGTAACAAAATGGTAGATCTTAGTAATGCTGCTTGAAATTCCAGTAGTTAGGAAGTTGAGGCAGGAGGAACAGTTTCACTAGGAGATCATGTAACCAGCCTCAGTTACATGTTAAGTTCCAGGTTAGCCTGAGCTACATTAGCATTTCCTGAAAATAACCCCTCAAAATCCTATAGAGGGCTGTTAAGTCTAGGCCTATGGGATCTAGGAGCTCTTTTCTTTTTCTATTTTCTTCTGGATTTTTGAGTCAGGGTTTCTCTGTGTAGGCTGGCTATCCTGGAACTCACTCTGTAGACCAGGTTGGCCTCAAACTCAGAGAGTTTCCTGCCTCTGCCTCTGGAGTGCTGGGATTAAAGGCATGCACCATTACCACCATATGGATGAAAGCAGTGTTTCTTAACATTTATTTTTCAAGCTTTAGAGATGGCTCAGCCCTAAGAGAACTGTCTGTTCTTCAGTCTTTGTTCCCAGTTCGCAGTGGTGGCTGTAACTGCAGTCCCAAGGGATTCCATGAACTTTTCTAACCTCCAAAATCACAAA
>JAPYYD010006547.1:0-11062 GCA_028551405.1 Uromys caudimaculatus
TGGAACTTTCATTTTATTATGTGTATTAACCGTTTTTGTTTTATTCCATTACACCAATGTTTTTATTACTATAACTCTGAATTCACTTTGAAATAAGGAATGCTGATATCTCTACTTGTCCCTTTACTGAAGAGAACAGTTTTAGCTGTCCAGGATTTATAAATTTTCTATGTAATGTTGAGTGTTGTCTTTTTTTTTTGGACAATTTCTTTATTTCTTTTCAAATGTTATCCTCTTTCCCTGTTCTCCCTCTACCAGAAACAGCCTTGCACATCCCCTATCCCCTGTTTCTATGAGGGTGCTCACCAACCAACCACTGACTCTTGCGTCCCTGCCCTCGAATTCCCCTACATCAGGGAATTGAGCCTTCACAGGACCAATTGCATCTCTTCCCACTGATGCCCAACAAAGGCATCCTCAAAAACATATGTGGATGGATCCATTGGTTCCTCCATGTGTACTTCTTGATTGGTGGTTTAGTCCCTGCGAGCTCTGAGGTGTCTGGTTGGTGGATATTGTTGTTCTTCCTATGAGATACAAACCCCTTCAGCTCCTTTAGACCTTTCTCTAACTCCTCCAGTGCACACCCTATACTCAGTCTAATGGTTGGCTGCAAGCATCTGTCTCTGTATTTGTCAGACTCTGGCAGATACTCTCAGGAGACACATATATCATGCTCCTTTCAGAAAGCACTTCTTGACATCCATGAGAGTTTCTGGGTTTGGTGACTATGTACAAGATGAATTCCCAAGTTGGGGCAGTTATTGGATGGACTTTCCTTCTGTCTCTGCTTTACACTATGTCTCATTATTTGCTCCCATGACTATATTGTTCCCCTTTCTAAGAAGGACCGAAGCACCATCACTTTAGTCTTCCTTCTTCTTGAGCTTCATGTGGTCTGTGAATTGTATCTTACATATTCCAAGCTTTTGGGCTAAAATCCATTTATCAGATAGTACATACCATATCTATTCTTTTGTTATTGGGTCACCTCACTCAGGATAATATTTTCTAGTTCCATCCATTTGCCTAAGAATTTCATGAAGTCATTGTTTTTAATAGCTGACTAGTACTCCATTGTTTAAATGTACTACATTTTCTGTATCCATTGCTCTGTTGAAGGACATCTGGGTTTTGTTCCAGATTCTAGCTATTATAAATAAGGCTGCTATGAATATAGTGGAGCATGTGTCTGTTGCAGAAAATATTAAGAAATGAAGGAATATATAGCATGTTCCCAAGCTATTCCCTAGTTCACTCAGCCCCGGTGGGTTGGCCAGCCATGCACTGGTGAGCATTGGTCAAGCGGCTTTTGTCTCATGGAGCTTTGAGCTCCATGATCTCTCTACCCAGCTCACTGGGTTCCCGCTGGCAGATCACTACCACACCAGCCCCATGCTTCAATACCCCCACATCCTCTGTGGTACACATCAGGCAAACCAACACTTTGCTACTGTACCTTTCTCTCTGGAACCCAGATAAGCCTCTACAGGAAGGAAAACACAACACAAACTTAGCTCAGAAACAATAATAACTCAATCTCTGGGAGCAAAAACTAAAACCTAATCTTGTAAGCCTTAATAAAATTTGATTCCTCTGCTGGCAAAGCCTTGTAGATCCACGATGGTACCAGGAGACTCTAGTAGCTACATATTACCTACATGTTGTCCCTGTTCCAAAAGAACTCCTCTCTCCTCCTCCTCCTCTCTTTCCCTCTCAGACTCGGAAATCCTTCCTTCTCACCCAGTGACTGGCTCCTTTATTCATTAGGGGATTGATTCACAAGAAGTCACATGAGTATGTAACTCACTCCTTGCCTGAAGCGCCTCCCATGTAAGCAGAATTAGCAGAATACAAACAACCCCAGGGCTATCCACAACACGTGTCCCAGTTATGTTAGAGAAACTTTTGAGTATATGCCCAGGAGTGATATAGATGGATCCTCAGACAATACTATGTCCAATTTTCTGAGGAACCACCAGACTGACTTCTAGAGTATTTGTATCAGCTTGCAATTACAACATCAATGAAAGAATGTTCCTCTTTCTCTACACCCTTGCCAGCATCTGCTGTCACCTGATTTTTTGATCTTAGCCATTCTGACTTGTATGAGTTTGAATCTTCAGGCTGTTTTTATTTGAGTTTCCCAGATGACTAAAGATATTGAACATTTCTTTAGATGCTTCACAGCCATTTGAGAGGAATATCGATTGTTGTTCTTTCAAGGTATCTTAAGAACTGTATTGGATTTTGATGTGTGTTACATTGACTGTGAAGATTGTTTTTGGTAGGATGATCATTTCTATTATGTTAACCATACCAATCCAGGAACATGGCACATATTTCCATGTTTTGGTATCTTCTTAATTTTTCTTTTGTTTAGAAACTTGCAGTTTTTGTCATAAAGGCCTTTCACTTGCTGGGCTAAAATTAAAAAAAAAATGTTTTGATTTTCAAATTGAAGGGTTTAATCGACTATAGGATAACTTGTCTTCATGATGACTGAGAGGAACTTCAAATTTTGTCATTTATGTTTCTGTAGCATTTCCAGGAGAAGTACATAGATTTTAGGAACTAAGACCAGTAATTTGCTTCAGATTTTGTGTCTTTAAACTTAAGGACTAACTAATGAGGAGATGGTTTGTTAGCTTTCAAAGGGGTAACTGAGAAAAATGCATACTCTATATAGTCAAGAATTACAGCTCTCTGTACTTTACCCCAGTACTACTTTATTTTGATGCTTTTCTTTCACTGACCTATGGCAACAAATATTTATCAATATTATTGGTGACATTGACATAAATATTCTAGAGGACATAAGGACATTGTACTCACAGAGAAGCAGAAAGAAAGTCAGAAATTTTAGTCAAATAGGGATGTTTCCTCAAGGAAGAAGATAAAATCAAACAACAGCACTCTATCAAGAAATCTGAGAGAGAGTGGATGTACTGAACAACCTCTTGATCATTTTGCTATATGTAAGCACAGAATTCACCCTAATTACCCAGAATGACTATCATTAGACTATTAGCTATCCTTAGGGGACGTGTCACAAATATTTATGGCCTCCTGGTCTATATGATATTGATCAGAGAGCACACTAGACTCTAAACTTTAGCAAAAGAACCCACCCTCATGGGTGAAGAATTTCACAAAATAGGCTCTATATAGCCAAACCTTAAGCTTTATTGGGCAATGGGATTTGGAATGATTATGCAAATGATGCCTGGAGACCCTATTCCAATGTGTTGAGGTATACCTATAATAAACTGCCTGAGCTTAGACACCCCATAGTCTGATACAGGTTGACAAAGTCAATCTGAACCATGTTCACATTCTCATCTCTTCCCATGCTGTTTCCTGCTAGGACACCTGCAGGGACACCCTCAAGAAATAAAAGGTATCCTAGTAGAAACTGCTCTGTGCACTTAGAGATTGATAATGGAAAAGTTCATTACTGAACACACACACACACACATGCACAGAGAAAGAAAGAGAAGGAAATGAGAGAGGTAGAGAGAGACAGACAGAGAGAGAGAGAGAGAGAGAGAGAGAGAGAGAGAGACAGAGGGAGAGGCTAAAACACACACATTTTACTTATGCATTTCACTGCACTTTAGAATTGTGAATTTTATATGTGCTTTATTCTTTTATTTTTTCAGACCTGGCTTCTGATCTATTTTGAAAACTTTAAAAGAACATGAGACCTAAAAAATGGGCACTTGTGCTTATGGCATATTTACACAGAAAATATGTTATTAAAATTATTTACTTGTTAATTTTTTAAAGATCTTTTTTTCTATTTTTTCTTTATAATACATTTCTTCCTGCAATGCATTCTGATTACTGTATTCCCTTCCCCAGCATCTCCCCAATATTCTCCTAGCTTGATTCTATTTCTTTATCTAATTAGAAAACATACAGAACCTAAACATAATGAAAAAGAAAAACAAAGTTAAATGAAGGAAATGCAACAAATGGGAATAGGACAAAACAAACAAACAAAAGATAAGTCACCGAAAACAAAGCACAAGAAACACATGTGAAGGCAAAGATACATGTTCACACATGCTCTATAGAACAAAGCTGAGCAGCAGGTTTGCAAGGGACTATGAGAGCTGATGCTCTATCAGTATAGGTCCATGTTCCAAAAGGCTAGTGACTGTAGGGATGACTACTGAGACTGTGAAGGAACTAAATATGGTATTAAACACTTAGGTCTCATCTCAGAACCTACCTCAGTGAACAAATGCATATGTTGTGCTTGTAAATGAATTTCATGTAAAGTGATTTAATAAAATTTTCACCAACCTACAGGAATTAAATTTACATGACTTTGCATTTGGATACAAATATTTCTCAATCATATGAGACTGGAACTTCTGTTGGCAAACAAAGCCAGATTTAACAACACACCTGAGATCACGTATCACTTAAGACTGTGAAGGAGTGTTTGTTAGCCCAGATGTTGGTGATATAGAGTTTATAGATCAAATTCATATTATATTTTATACCCAACAATTCTTTTTTTTAAAAATCTGTCCTCTCAGGATCCAGTGATACTTTTATTATGCATCATTATATGTTTCCCTTTTATTATTTTATTGAATAAGAAACATGTCAGTGGAGGTGGTCACTGGTGAAGAGAATGAGAAGGTGTGGTGTACTGTAGGTTTCTCCTAAATCAGCATCACTTTATTCCTAGATGTCTTTTTAGAAAGATGACAACGGCACTATAATATTGTGAGGATGAGGCAATAAATGGACATGCAAAACACCTGCTTCTGAGCAAGACTAAAGGTTAGTCTTTGCTGTCACCTCAGTTCCAGGGCAGCTTCCTGCTCCTCCGGGGTTTCTGACAGACTCAGGATGTGGTTACAACACTGTGTCTTGCACAGAAATAGACTGCAGAGTCCTCAGATGTCAGGCTACTGAGCTCCATGTAGGCTGTGCTGGAGGATGTGTCTGCTGTCAGTGTGGCCTTGCCCTTGAACTTCTCATTGTACTTAGTATTACCATTTTTAGGATAAATATATCCAATCCACTCAAGGCCCTGTCCAGGCCTCTGCTTTACCCAGTGCATCCAGTAGCTAGAGAAGGTGTAGCCAGAAGCCTTGCAGGACAGCTTCACTGAAGCCCCAGGCCTCACCAGCTCAGCCCCAGACTGCTGCAGCTGGACCTGGGAGTGGACACCTGTGGAGGGAAAGGCCAAATAGATGTCATTGTCATCTCAGTCCCTGTCTCCTCTTCAGATTTGGAAATGGTGAGCCCCTTACCTGCAGTGGCTGACAGGAGGAAGAGAAAGATCCAGCTCCATTCCATAGTTAGAGTCAGTGTGTTTGTGGACTGTGGAGAGGACACTGAGCATAGGTTGTTCTCAGGGTGTGGCCATCCCTGTATTTACTGCCATAGACTTAAGTAATTTGCATAACCATGGGCAGGGTACTTCTTACATAGGAACCTAGTCCACCTGGAGATGAACTGTAGGGGAAGGGCCAAAAAGGCACATGGGTCAGGCAACAGGATGCTCAGGTCCAAGTCCTAATCCTCTCTGAGAAAACGTATCCACCATACTTTGCCTGTGCCCTGGGCAGATGCTGTAGATGTAACTTCAGGAAAGAATCTCTCAAAAGATTTTGGTTCTGAGGTTGTTGCTCTACTTTGGGACGATGTTGACACATTGATTTACAGATAGTGAATGATGATGATGATGATGATGATGACGACGATGATGATGATGATGATAATGATGATGATGTTGATAATGATGATGATGTTTATGGAAAATTTTGAAAACATCTAAATTTAGATGGTTCTTTCAGATATATGCAATTAATATTTGGCTTATAATAGGTTATATAATTCAAAGCTCACTAAATCATCAAAAGAAAATGAGCTTCAATAGTATTTACATATCAATGATTATTGCAGTTCTATCATGAATAACTAGATTATAGAAATAAGCTATATATATCAATTTTGTTTTGACCAGAAATGAGTAATAAACTTGTATTGCTTGTGAAAACATGGATGTAATTCGAGATAATTGTATTAAATAAGGAAGTCTCAAAATCACAGACATTAACTGAGTCTTTCATTAGTAGTTTTTCATGTATGAAATACTTGATGATGTATTTGTGAAATTGTCTAGTAGAATAATGGGAAAATAGGAGGAACAAGAGGAAGAAGGGTGGAGAATACAGGAGAAATATTCACAGTGCACAATATATACTCGTGTGATATTTCTGTAAACATGAAATTTTGTTACATTTATATTTTATAAATGTCTTTATTCTTTGACATTTTCAATCATGCATGCCATTTGCTATGATCTCCCACCACTCTCAGGACTCTCACCTCTATCTGCCCCCACTAGGACCCTGTGGTTCACTTTGGACCTTCCAATATTTCCCTTTCCTAACATCCTACCCCTTCTGTTTCATTAACTAATAACACAGTTGGTTTAATTAGTGCTGCCTATATACATATAGATAGGGTCACCCCTAGTAAAGACTGAATCTCCAGAAATTATCGCCCCGCAAAAAGTGAATATATTTTGGCTATCAATCAACAAATGTCAAAAGAGCTTCAGCTTGGTTTGTGCCCTCAGAGTTCCTCCCCATTCATGTTGTAATGTTCTTTAAATCTTTTATACTACTTTTCATGGGGATAACAGGGTACACAATCACCAAGGTGTATATATTAACCTCAGAGGACTGCTTACATAATTTAACTCTAAGGTATTTACCTGATATTGCTAACCTTGCTGGAAGACATGTTCACTTGCTTAGTCCTTTCTAGGTCTCTCCTGTGTTAATTTTCACTGGTTTGGTTTGTGTGTGTCTTGTGCTGCTGAATATAGCTGAGAGTTTATGTGTACTTTAAGAACAATTAAATCCCTAGTGATAAAATTTCATGTTCTTTAACACCGTTATCTATATCTGACATCCTTTCTTTTCCCTATTTTATGATGGCCCTTGATTTTTGGGTGAGAGGTTGGTATCATTGAATCATCTCTGGCTGAGTACTCTGTCAATCATTCTCAGCCCTCTGACAATCATGAATGTCTGCATCATTTTTTACACACTACACATATGAGCCTCTGTGATCAAGGCTCAGAGAATATGAATATAAATATTTATAAGGCAGTTTGACGGCATGGCCATTAGCAGTACAACTCAGATTAGGTACTATATCATCTCTAAATCACAGTTACCCGGGATAAAATCTTTTATATGAAAATTCATATAAAACATATAAATAATAAATAACATCTACTCAAATGACTCTACATCTTATTATAGAGATGATCATGGATCCAGAGAATGTTTTTCATGCTCTATTCACAGCAATTGGAGGAATGAATCATCCCAGATTTCTAACAAAGCATAAAAAAATTGAAGATATGGAATAAATAGAAAAAGGCATAATACTCAGTAGTAGAACATGAATTATTTAATCTATAAGTGTCTCCATTGAACTGGAAAAAATACTGAAAATATCACCCAGGTCCATAAGGCAAGTGCTTTATATTCTCACTCCGATGTGTTCCATGATTTGCATATTTTGTTTGGTGTATTTAATTGTACAATTCAAGAGGCAAGAATTGGGACATTAAAGCACAAGGAATTTACAAATCTGGTATAGTAAAATAGATATAAAAAGGCCACTAAAATGTTTTAAAATTGAGCAGATTAAAAGAGCCAGAAGGTTTGGATGACTCCAAGGATAGATTCTTCCAGACAAAATTGGACTGTTGCACATATGAATTTACAAAGTCTGTCGCTACAGGTACAGAGACTGAACCACAACATTGCAGACAAAATCTCAAATTTGGGAGAACGAAATGGACCCAGACTCTCACCCCTAACCAAGAAGTTCTGCAATTAATACTCACAAGAAAAGGAAAATTACTCTTCTTCAATGGAGTCTCACAGGACATATTAGAACAATTCATCATGGAAGACATGCTTAGTAGTTGATAGTAAACAAAATTATGACCTCAATGTTATTTCTGCAGATATGTTTTTCTAATTTGACCTTGATCAGTTCTCTTTGAGTCATAAAACATTGGATTATATATCAGGGCTAGAAAGTTGTGGTTTTCTTGGTTTATGTATTGGGGCATGTCCAAGGATATCTTGGGTTATTTTGTATGTTTGTTTGTTTGTTTTGTTTTGTGTGATTTTAGCCCACATTAAATGTCTTTTTGTTGTTGTTTTCAGGAAAGAAATAGTATGTAGATGGCTGAGTTGGAAGGTAGGAAGGATCTGGAATACTTTTGGGGTGGGTGAATCAATTATTAGAACACATCATATGGCTTTTATTCAAAACTTATAAAAAGCAAATAAAAAAAAGTAAAACACATATCCGGAAGTGTTTAATAAAGAATTTTTATAGTGTTTGAGCATGGAGACATCACACATCAATCACAACAGGAAAGAACAGTTAATACACTTAAGAAAGAAAACCACAGAGGACACAGACTCTCTTCCACAGACAGATCATCTCTCTATGGAGATTATTGGTCTCATTGTGACCCCTGCTGGTCATGAGCTCCCCTGTTTCTAGATTTGTAATGTCTTCAAAAGAAGTTTCACAGCGTGCCTTAAGAAATAACTTAACTCTGTAACTTCAGTGTTCACAGAGATCACCTGAAAGAAAAAATTGTTCTAGATAATGATTTATGAAAAATCTATTTTAATTTTTGCCAGTATTACTATAATTTCCCTCTCAAATGCAGGTTCAACCTTGGTGGCAGTTGTTTCCAGCTCCTGCAGTTCCCAATTCTAGAAGGGTAATGACAGTGCAGGCTACACCTGAGGCAGACTACCTATTCTCAGAGGGTGAATCACTCACCCTACATTGTTTAAAAATCAAAGTAAAAACACTTACACAGTAATCGTGAATAGGAGTGAGGCTGCTGATATAACTTCCTAAAATGTTGAAGCAGCTCAGGACCTAGCTAACTCTTTGAAGTTTAGAACTTAGTGCTGTAATAAGCCTGTATTAACAAGAAATGGTTATTGCTGGAAATTCTGCTTAGACAAAATGAAAAGGACCAACTAGGTGAAAGCTCTGAATCTTAGAGATCTGTAGTGAGAATCACAAAAGAATTGCAGAGACTCTCAGACACTGAGCCACCAATCAAACGGCATACATGAGCTGGAATAAGGCCCCCAGCACATACATAGCAGATGTGCAGGTCACTCTTTATATAGCTTCCCCAACAACTGGAGTGGATTCTGTCCCTAAAGATAATTCCTGTCTTTGGAATAACTTTCCCCTATCTTGACTGTATCGTCTGGCCTCAGTGGATACCCCTAACTCTGTAGAGAATTGATGCATCAGGGTTAGGAGATATCCCATGGGGCCCTCAACATCATAGAGGAGAAGAGAGGGGAATGGTAGTATGGAATGTGTTTAGAGGGGACCAGTAGAAGGTAACAGTACTTGGAATGTAAAATGAATGATTGATTGAATGAATGAATAAATCAAACAATCAATGGAACAAAAGCACCCTTTTTATCTCCTAATTAACATGCTTAAATAAATATAAAGACTTCATCCTAATACTGGAGTCTCCCTTTTAACTTCATAAACACCCATTTTCCTATGTGTTACATCTCTCTTCCTATCCAGAGGAAGTTCTTGCTTTGTCCCACGCCAGGACAAATCATCCAACTCCCTTGTTCCTTTACCCTTCTCCCTCATCCTTTATCTCCAGTCTTTGTGACTTATTCCCTGCCCTCTGTCCCTCTGAGGTAAACAAGACTTCTTTGTCTTAAGAACATGGGCTTGGTTGTCCTGGGACCCTACAGGCATGACTTTACCATCAATAGTGTTGTCCTGAAGCTGTCAGAGCAAATTTCTTAGAATATTGAAGTGGTGAGGAATTTCAGATGCATATGGCTGTTGTTCGTTCAAAACTCATATCAGAAATCATGACAGTCATCGCCTTTCCCAGAGAGACATTGATGTGAGGTCTGTAACTGTCTGGTAGGCCTGAAATACAGATAATTTATGTCCAACACTGATTTCAGCTTTGCTGGCATCAACTGTGGGATTAAGTTGCGAAGATTCCTGAATGATGCCTATTCCTGCATGAACAGGCTGCTCTTCCATTGTCTCAGATTAAGAATCTTTTATGAATGTTGAATGCATATTTTAAATTCAAGAAATTAGAAGACATAACATTCTATTGATAACTGAATTATGAGTAGTGCATGATACACAATACTGAAAAACGTCTTAAGGAATGTAAATTATGTGTAACATTATTCTTCTTTAAATAACCTTCTTCTGTGGCCCATCCTAGAAAAGGATTTCTATCATTTCCCTGTGAGAATTGCTACGATCACGCATAGGTAGGGCTAACCTTGTGTTGGTACTTTAATTCTAAGACATAACCCAGTAGAACTGTACAATCTAGGCTATGAGCCCATTCCTATGACACAGGCTTCAAATTGACCCTCACATCTAGTAACAGATCCCTAATATTCACTCTAGTCCAGTGATCTGTATTCATACATGTGCCCATGAATTTCCTCTCCAATCCCAAATGTAGGGAACTCGACTGCATAATATGTGGTAGTAGGGGACTGCATTCACCCTCTCCCCTGTTAAAAAAATAAGAAAAAAAAATAAGTCTCTGTGCATGTTCTGAATATATGTCTGATCACTGAAATTTTTAATGCTCTCCACAGATTCTTACCTGATTATTGTCAGTGTAAGAAGACAATAAATGATCAATAGAGCAATAAGAATTTGAGCAGAAATTACTGGAAACTCTAAAATCAGGTAGTAAACAAACATGCCAGAAATAAACAAACAAGTTTTATCTTTCCAGGATATCATAATTTATTGAGTAGTTATAAATACACAAGATTTGGGGGTGCTTCCCCAGTTTCTTTCCTTTAAATTCCCATTATGTACTGAAAATGTGTTTTAAACAATATGTTCAGATCATACTTTTCCTCTTACCCAACTCCACATACCCTCACTACCAACTGAAATTCACAGCCTTTCTTTCTTTCATTATTTAATGAATCACAAAGAAAAA
>JAPYYD010006548.1:0-11062 GCA_028551405.1 Uromys caudimaculatus
AAATAAATAAATAAATAAATAAATAAATAAATAAAAAGAGAATAAGTGAATATGGCTATTGGATTTAGAGGAACAAAGCATTGTGTACTGCTCTCAGCATTGCCAACTACTTCTGGCCTGAGGCTTCTTCACAACACCATGGTTTTAATGAGATATATCCCCCATAGGCTAACGTATTTGAACACTAGCTTCTGGCACTCTGTGTAGGAAGTTACAGAAGCAAAAATCATCATTTTCACTTGTGAGTAAAAAAAATGCTATTCTGTATTTATTCTAATTGCTTAGTTTGAACAGTATTATACTTATGCAAGTCTAGTATACAGAGAATACATGATAGCTGCAGAAAATCACAGCCAGCCAATGTGATGATGTTTGAATAAAAAGATCATTTTATTATTGTTTTTATTATTAAAATGTTCTATTTTGCGTAAATTTTATAATATAAAATCATATATCAGGGCCATAGAGATGGTCTGGCCAGTAAGGATGAATTTTGCCAAGCCTGATATCCTAACTTCAATGCTTATGACCCTCATGGAGAACTGACACCCACTAGTGGTCCTCTGCCCTCCATAAGCACACAGTGGCATGTGCACTGCACACATGTGCAAACACAAATAAGTAAATGTATTAAAATATTACACATTAAAATTGCTATAGTTCATCATTTGGCTTCTTTGTATGCAAGATGAAATCATTGTTATAAGGTATCTTTGACTGTAAACTTTGCCAAATATTTCAATAATAAAATATAATCATTTAAGCTGGCTTTGAGAATTAATTGCAACAATTCATTTCTGCTTATTTTCTGCAGCATAATTTAGTAGCTGAGTTGTTATATGTAGAGATAGAAATGTAGGTAATAACTACTAAATCTTAGAACTTTTATACACTTATTTTAGGTAGAAAATTTCTTGCTAAACTTTTCAGTTGAGAAAATGTGCTCAATTCTCATGCTAAATGATTGTTCTTTGTAGCTAATCAGGCACTTACTGGCACAATTATGTAAGGTAAAATTGGTTTTTTCAACATGCTGTTTGCTTTACAACAAAACCAACCTTGAAACGAATCAAGCTATAGCAATGTCGCCACAACAGAACTTGAAATGAGATGTAATCAGGAGGTTTGGGATCAGTATTGCATTTAATTTGCCAGATTAAATTAAAAAGTATATAATTCTCTTGCTTTAAAAGATCGTAAAATAGCTTTAATTTTTTTTTAAATTACCAATCTACTTGTTTTAAATGATCTTTTCAAAGGCTGCTCCTCAAAATCATCACGTCATTGTTGATTTTGTAAAATGTTTTTGGATTGAGTAGTCTTAGCAAACTACAGCATCTTGAAACCAAAACCAAAAAAAGTACTGTTCTGTGGTTTGCACTTCTTCCCAACCCAGTCCCCCAAACAGCATTAACTCTCTGACTAGTTTGCTGATGCTCCCTTTGGGTTTGTATTGTGAGCCCTAGGTCATAAGCTGAAAGTATGATCAGAAGTCATAGAGCTGACAGAATTAAGTTGAATCCTATCTGAAAATAGCATATCTTGATTCACTGAAGTCTTGTGGTACTTTCTGTGTCTAAGACCAGAAATAGTCATCTTTGAGGCCGAATCTCTTTTACAAACTTAGTGGGCAATCACTTACTTCCTCACTGACAATGGTTAGAGAAAAACAAGATCTTTATTTTTGGAGTTCTAGTGGATAATATTGGAAACAAGAAAGTCTAATAGGTCATATTCTCTCTTTAATTTCATGGTAGAAAAATGCAAGTTATAGAGAGGTGTATTAAGTTTTCCAATGTCAATGAAAGAGACAATATCAGATGTTATTTAAGACCCAGTTTGTTGGCTCTTTAACCAAGGAAACATTTTGTGCCATCCTGCTGTTAAACTGAGAATGTCTAACAAGATTTCAAAATAACCACAGGCAATTAGGAGAGTTTGACATAAGACATGTTACAGATGTTTGGAATTTAGTCTTCACATATTTTTCAATAGTCCTTAAAGTGAAAACATTATAGCTTGCCTGGAAAATATGTATCAATTGCAAACATGATTATTGTCTGATCTGCTTTTTGTTAATAGGATTTACTGGATTATCCAATTTAATTTAATGTTACATAGTCATTAAAATAATTTGTTTAGTAACAGTTTGTCTCATCAAGTGCTAGTTCATAATATGTTGTTAGTTGCCTGATTGTTTCTTATATTTTAAACTTATTTTTAGTTCTTGTGCATTGGTGTCACAACTAGATATTTTTCTGTGTGTGGGTGTTGAAAACCCTGGTACTAGAGTTACAGACAGTTTTGAGCTGCCCTATGGGTGTTGGGAATTGAACTCAGATCATCTGGAAGAGCACTGGGTGCTCTTAACCTCTGAGCATCTCTGCAGTCCAATTGTTTCTTGTTTTAATCCAAACATACTGACACACAAAATGAATATAAATTATAAAATATTAAAATAATATTTATGAGTATATCTCAATATTCAGTGTATTAATTATAAGATTGATAATGTTTCATGTTATAAAACTAATTTACCATTTCACAGCATATATAACAGTCAGGATTTTTAATAATACAATTCAAATGAAGTACAATAAATTCCTTTTTATTCCAATTTTTATTACTTTGCAAAAAGTACCCAATAATGTTATAGGGGTAACAACAAGAAAAGAAGGAAGGGAAAAGGAGAGGTGCAGAGAATTATGAAGACATTATCTATCATCCTATTATTACTTCATATTTAAATGTATCCTTGTTGTTATATGCTTTCTCTGTATGAGTATTTTCATGATTATAAACATTAAAAGATACAATTTTTCTTTTATAAATATATAATACACATTGCTCTAGATATAAGTGTTATAATAATTTGAATGCATCATACAAAACTATCTATCAACTATTGGGAATTTTAGTGTTTTCCAAGTTTTGCTAATGTAAATAGTATCACAACAAAAATATTTGAGCAAATGTTATTGATTTAATATTTTTATAAATTTCCTAGAGGAAAAAACTAAAATACAACAAAATTGGTTTACCCAGGAGTAGTTTTGTGGTTTCTAATATGTAGATTAAATTGCTCTGTAATACTCTTATACAAACTGCAAATAATATGCACCATTATTAAAAGCCTTCAGAATGTCATAGGTTATACCTAAAACCATATTTTATTGTGGGGTGGTGCCATATTTATGACTACACTGATGATTTTCCTACAACCCAAAGAAATTAGAGAAGAATAGGTCGTATCTGTCAGAGCCTATTACTTAGTTTTCTTCATAGTAAATATGAATGTGATCAGGATGTAAGACAAAAGAAAATAGAACCTTTACCATCCAAGAAACTATGTTTTACTTAAAGTGAACAATGGGGCATATGCTTTCACAGCTTAAGAGTTTGGTCTGATGTTTCAATGGCCATACCATAAAAACAATTTTGGCAAAACTAGAGGTTGGTCATGGTTATAAATGCAGTAAACTAGAAAAGTAAAGGAGCATGAATGGAAATTAATTAGAATTATATACCATATTTAATTATATACCATATTTATCATAAATAAATGATAATCAAAAATTAAGTGAAGGCTACCCACCTTTCTTTGCCTTAGGAAATACCGCAGCTCTGCCTATGATATCAGCCTATTTCTAAAGCACATTATAAAAAAGTATTCTGACCTCCATTCCGCTAGTCAGAGTCTTTATATAATTACGTTCAACCATAGAAGTTTATGAGATCATCTGTCTACAATGTAACTTGACCATGGAAATCTTGAACATATTATATTGAAATATATCAACCTTAAGAGCCAAATAGTTATGGATCTAGAAGAAGGAAACTATATAATAATACATTTAAAGTTGTATTGAAGTTGTCATTCTCACTGGCAGTGAAGAACAAAGTATATAAAAGTGATATCTCAGAGACACTAACATATACATTCAATCCAGCAATGAAACTAAAATTTGACTTCAGAATCAGCATACTCTAAAAGAAACACATTAGAAAAACTGTTAAGTCAAATGCTTGTTGCATTATGTCATTAGCAAATTCAGTAAATCTAGAAAACAATAAGCTAGATTCCTCTTTTAAAGTTCATAACTTTTTTAAATTCCCAAAGATGAGCTGGGCAGTGGTGGCGCACGCCTTTAATCCCAGCACTTGGGAGGCAGAGGCAGGTGGATTTCTAGGTTCGAGGCCAGCCTGGTCTACAGAATGAGTTCCAGGACAGCCAGAGCTACACAGAGAAACCCTGTTTCGAAAAAAAAAAAATTCCCAAAGACGTTTGCAACAAATGTCATACACAAATATGAGGATGCATTTCTTACACAGTCATTGAACTTATCTGTAACTAAGAACACAACAAAATGCATTCATCCTTTGACAATTGCTGGGCCATATTTAGTGACTGGGTAAGAGAACCTCTGCATTGAGATGTTTTTAAACATTCAGGAAATAAAAGTAAACTGAAGGAATGTGAAGGAAAACATCAGGTTATTTTTCATGTACTAATCTGCCTCATCTAGGCTCTTTGTACTTGTTTTACAAAACAAAGTGTATTTGGGGGCTTGTTATTCTTTTTCCTACAGTCTGACTAGCCAACGCTGGCTTCAAGTTCACCATGTAGACCATGCTGACCTCTAATTTGCCTCTGCCTCCCACATGCTGGAATTATAGGTGTGTCCACATCTAAGTGTATTTTTAATTTCTCATGTATTTTGCATCTTTTCCACTCCCCCAAATTATCTTGTCTAATGGCAATTTTAGATTCGTCTTACTAATGAAAATGTTATACCAATTTTTACTATTATAATACCTGGCAGTAACTAAAGGTTTTGCTTTGTAGGACTATCATTTTGCTTTTCACAGCAGCCTTATGAAAGCTAATGTCACCATCATGTTCTTGATTAGGCACCTGACACTGGATGTCATGATATCAACTTGACTTATCTGCACCTTGAGCTCAGCTGTCTAGAAATCCAGATCTGTCTATCCATTGTGATATGTGACATTGCCTTCTAATGTTTACCTGAGTGAAGACATTTATTCAATAAAGCCATGGGCCAATATTGCACCAAATATAATTTTGTCCCCAAAATATATTTTCTTTGTGTTAGATAATAAAACTTGGGGTGAATTTTTAGCATCAAGAATATTATTATTTATAAATGGTCAATTTAATGAAAATAGTTAAACAGACATCGTCACTGCTTATAGGCAAACTTCTGAAACAATAATTGTTACCCCTTTAAGAAAATTTAGGAATCCCTAGTTAGAGGGGAGGATGGAGTCTCTGAGGATAGACGAGCTTCAGGACACATAATGAACATTTTGCACCCATTTCTTGGAGCTACATTATAGAAAAACACAAGATATTCAAGTCAAGCAACAGAGAAAATGGAGGAGAGGTTTTTCTTGTCTCCCTGTCCAGAGAGATGAGCCAACACACTGTTCCAGCTGGAACTCGTGGGTGGTCTCAAAAGGTAGAACTACCCAAAGCTGCAGCTCCTCCAGTCCAGCGGTCCCATACGTACAAGGGAAGTGATTGTTTGGAGAGTCGCAATAAACACTGCTGTTCTATGTTCATGTTCTTCGCTTCCAAGAATTTCAAAGGGCCTGGTTTCTCACCAACTGATGAGTATGTAACGGATAGCAGAAATAATGAGAATGTTGTAAACCTTGAGTACTAAAAATAAAAGTTTTTTGTGTTTGTGTTTTATTTCATTAAATTTCTGTGAACATCTACTGAGTGTCGACCATATACCAGCCACTTTTTTATTTTCTCTTGTAATTCTTGTTTCAACCTCTGGAGTAGTTTCTCCCTATTTCAAGAGTGAAAATGAGGCTCATGAGTGAAGTGTTTTGCCCCTAAGGCCAAGGATCAAGGAAGTAAGATAACTGACTAACTCCGAATCATAATGAACCATTTTGATTCCCTCTCAAGGGCACAAGAGAGAAAAAACAAAGCTACCTGATCCCATCACGGTTTTCCTTGTAACTGAGCATCTGTGGTGGGTAGTTTTCCTGTCAACTTTTCACAAGCTACAGACATCTGAAAGAAGGGAACCTCAGGTGAGAAAAATGCTTCCGTAAGATCGCAATGTAGTGGAGCCTAGGGTGCATTTTCTTAATTAATTACTGAAGTGGGAGAGTCCAGCCCATCTGTGCGTCTTGCTAGCCCTAAGCAATTGATCCTGCGTGTTAGAAACAAGACAAAGCAAACTTAACTAACTAAAATAATCAACGGAGCAAGCAGAGCAAGAGAAGAGAAACAAGCCTGGTAGCAGCATTCCTCCAGAGCTTCCAGTTCCGGTTCCAGCATCCAGGTTTCTTCCTGCCTTCAGTTTCTGCCCTGACTTCCCTCGATGATGGACTGTAACCTAAGACTTCTAGGTGGAAATAAATCTTTCTTCCCAAAGTAGTTTGGCTACGGTGTGGGGTTTGCATCACAGCAGTAGAAATCTGAAACAACACCCATGAGACTTCCCATCATCTTTCTCTCCCACGTACCTTTTTCTCCGCTGTAGTAATTTTCTTAGTTGTAGCAGTGTAAAACACAAGTCCAGACATTAGTGATGTGTTCCAGAGTTCTCTCTCTCTCTCTCTCTCTCTCTCTCTCTCTCTCTCTCTCTCTCTCTCTCCTATTTGTCTAATACATACGGAATATATGTTTCATAGAAATGGTAGATTGCTCTTGTATTCTTCCTCGGTGATTTTGAGCAATTTGAGCTTAGATCTCAAGTTTTGTAAAGGAATTACAAACGATTACAGACTCTTTTGACACAGAAAGTATCTTATAATTGGATGTGCATTGGGAATTATGTGAAGCACATTACTGCTTTATGATGACAAGCCAAGAATTACATCATGTTGCCTCTTCCATCACATGAATGCAATTTCATGTGAAATGATCTGGCATCTATGGCCCATCTGCTTCTGAAGCTTTTCTATCAAGTTGCCAGAGAAATGGTGGAGAAACCAGAATCATTTTATGCAGACATTGATAAATTTGCTAGCATTATAATTCTCGCCTGAGTACTTACAGCTATTCGTTTCATGTTTTATGAAGTGTAATGCCTTCAAGATTCTCCACGATCATCCCAGAAATGCTTCAGCAGAAATGCTCATTAAAGTAGCTCTATAAATCACCTTCTGTCATGTTTTCCAGTACCCCTAAAAGGGAATTGCAGTTAGATGCCTGCGTAAGTTTGAATTTTAATTTCAAATTTATCTCACTATCAGTTTTCAGTGCAGTATGCAGTTGATAGCTGGTCTTCACTTAACTTCTGTTAAAAGGCTGATCAAATAGATGTGCTATCTACAGTCACATATTTGGAGTCGAAGAAATGATGATGACCCTAGTAATTTTGATTTGTAGCAGTTTTATCCATTTCCAAAATGATTTTTGTGACATAACAGTGTACTGATAAATATAAGCTGGGATTCAGGTAAAATCATGTGTTCCAAGGTCACTGAACAACATACTACTCCCCTGTCACTGGATTTTCACAATGGCTATAATTCAAACAGCTCTGAAACCAGGCAACTAAAACAAAATGTTCAACACATGCATCCTCCAGCTATTTGTACACAAAAATCTGGTAAACTACAAAAGTATGGTACATTTTCTTTCAAAACCACTAAATTAGGACATGTAAGCATTGCTTCACCTCCAGATTGAAGATTATTCAAACACAGTAAGTGTGCCTAAGATAGATACTTTCTTCATAGTCTAGAAATGATGAATAATCAATAAGTACTTTTCAATTGAGTGATGAGATTCAAGAAATTTAGAAGTAGAGAACAACAGTTTAACAAGTTTTTAAAAATTGTGTGCGGAGGGGTGGCAGGGGGTGTTTTGGCTACATGAGTGTCTGTGTGCTGCATGCATGTCTAGTGCCTGTGGAGGTCATAAGAAGACACTGATCCCCTGGACCTGCAGTTAGAGATGCATATGAGCCACCATGTGGATGTTAGAGGTGGAGCCTGGGTCCTCAACAAGAGCAACCTTGCTCTTATCACTGAGCCATGTTCCCAGGCCTGAGACCAAATGCATTGATAAGATTTTTTTTAGATCTTAAAACTATAATGGTTTTTCAAAGCAATGACTTGGTGTTAAGCATTAGGGATGAAAAAAAGGTGACTCCAGGAGAGGGAGAATCACTAGAGGGGATGGTTTCTAGAATAGGGGAGAGCTAATGATAACTCAATGATAGCAAGGTGATGTCAGTGAGATTCAGAGTAAAAGCCCTGAGAACAAAGGGACCCCGTGCACACACCAGACTGACACACCAGGCTAATAGAGAGAGAACAGGACTGCTCTGATTTGTGTTGGGGGAGAGGGTTACATTTCAATTGTTTCACATGGAAAGTTTAAAGGGAACAGAGAAGCATGAAGATTAAGCAGATATGAGAGAAAATATAGCAGTGGAAAACACATGCCTAGGTGATGAGAAACCAGGGACAAATCCATTCTAATTTGAAATAAAACATTGCTTTTAAAAAACAGGCAGAGAATGGTAAGGTTGCAATGCTCTCTTATCCGTAGAAAGAAGCACAGATTCTTGAGCCTCATATTCAAGTATATTTCTAATTTGGCTGCCTCCAGCCATACTGTGAAGTTATACTTCATTCTGACTTCAACGCAAATCCTCTCCCATTGTCTCTTGTCTCTATACACCAAACATGCATGTTCTTTACCCTCCTGTGTTTTGGCCATTTTTTTCTGGCCTTGTATAGACTATCCCCTATGTTGTTCCTATGAAGATAAACTTAGAGGAAACTAAACCCTGAAGCAATGGAAGCTTTAGAGTTGATTTAGCTCAGGGTCTTTCTGCCTCTACCGTTTTAGCACTGTAGAAATGAAAACTCAGAAAATTTCAGTAATTTTCTAATATCTGATGGACACCATTTGGGGTAACATTGCTATAAGTAAGTTATTTGGTAGTTTGTGCTTCATTACCCATCTAACAAATTATATAATTTTTTATTAAATTAAAAATTTTAAAGATTCCCCAGATTTAATAAATATGACTCATTTGCTATTTCAACAAAAAAAAAAGATTTTTTTAGAAACATAGACAATTTGTTGAAACCAAAGAGAAACGTTTATTTAAAATTTTAACAATCTAGAAAAATGCCTATTTAATTCACTACAGATACAGAAAAATATAAGGAAAGTAGGAAGTGATAAATTAAATGAGCTTATAAACATATGTTAATCACATATCAGTCTTGTATTATTATAATGCATTCAAAATAGTTGAAAATATATACATATAAGTTTAAAGAGAAAAATAAAATGAATTTTCTTTGATCTAGCACTCACTCTGAGAAATATAACATCACAAGGCTCTCCAAATTCCTGCATGCCCTGCTTTCTTTCTCTTCAAGAATTGTGAGTATGAACTTGTTAATCCTTTGTTTTATTTCATGGTCATTATTACCCATTTGTGCATCTTGAACAATGGCATTGTTTAGTTAGGATTGTTTTTAAATTTTACTTAAATAGGTGTTAGCTTGTTACTTGATTCCCATAATTCAACATTTTATTTTTTATATTTCTTAAGGCAGATGATTGTTAGCTATAGTTTATTAATTTTATTGCTCTATATTATTCCATTATATACCATGAATTATAAATTAGACTGCTTAACATGTTTAGTTCCCTTTCCAGGTTTCTCTGATACATCTGTTGTCTTTTATGTGTCTCACATTGCACTACCATGTGATCTTTCTAGGTTATAGTCTTAGGAACAGGAACATGTGATCATACAGCATACACATATTTATCACTGGCAAAGTAAAGCTGTTTACCAAAAGTGTACAAATGTATAGTCTCCATAGATTAGAAGCTATCTCATTGCTCCTAAACCTCAGAAATTATCTTGTTCTGCTTATTAAGTCTGACAGGTTTGTGACAGCAGCCAATGGCTTTAACTTCTAGTACTTGCCAGGAGGCTGGATGTCATTTCTTTATTTGGTTTTTTTTCACTCCTTCTGATTTGCAGAAATTTAATGTATATTTTCCGATTGGATATATGAGTGTTTTACAGTAATTGTCTCTCCATTTAGGCTTTTGTTTCTTTTAAAAACAAAACAAAAACCTCTTGTAATGTTTTTTGATCCATAGGAAACAATTTTTAGTGTAGTCAATATTTCCGTTTATCACTCGAACATTTTATATCTATCTTGAAAATAACTTTTCTAGCTAGAAATCTTAAGTATCTACTACATTGTCTTCTAAAAGTTTATATTCTTGCTTTACATATTCATCTTTAATTTAACTGGACCCGATGTTTGCTAATTTTGTGACACAGGACTCTATTTTTTCATATTAAAGCAAATAGTTTTAACATTATTTATGGAAAAAAATTATTGGTCTGCAGCAGGCCCTCTGTCATATATAAAGAGATAAGCTTGGTAGGGTGTTTTTTTCCAGACTCTCTAACACCCTCAGGCCCAAGGGCCTCTCCTCTCTCCCTGATGGCCAATAAGACCATCCTCTGCCACATATGTGGTCCATAGATGTGTATTCTTTGGTTGGTGGTCCAAATTCCAGGACGACCGGGGAGGGGGGTGGTCAGGCCCGTTGACACTCTTGCTCCCTCCATGGGGCTGCAGACTCCCTCAGTTCCTTCAGTCCCTTCTCCAACTCCTCCATCTGGGACCTCACTCTCAGTTCAGCGGTTACTGTTAAGTGAAACTTGGGCATTCTGAACTTTTGGGCTAATATCCGCTTATCAGTGAGTACATACCATGTTCGTTCTTTTGTGACTGAGTTACCTCACTCAGGATGATATTTTCAAGTTCCATCCATTTGCCTGCAAATTTCATGAAGTCATTGTTTTTAATAGCTGAGTAGTACCACATTTTCTGTATCCATTCCTCTGATGAGGGACATCTGGGTTGTTTCCAGCTTCTGGCTATTATAAATATGACTGCTATGAACATAGTGGAGCATGTGTCTTTATTACATGTTGGAGCATCTTCTGGGTATATGCCCAGGAGAGGTATAGCTGGGTCCTCAGGTAGTATTATGTCCATTTTTCTGAGGGTCCGC
>JAPYYD010006549.1:0-11061 GCA_028551405.1 Uromys caudimaculatus
TTTTTCCACTGAGTGGTTTTAGCTCCTTTGTCGAAAATCAAGTGACCATATGTGTGTGGGTTCATTTCTGGGTCCTCAATTCTATTCCATTGATCTACCTGCCTGTCACTGTACCAATACCATGCAGTTTTTATCACTACTACTCCAACAGTAAATTCTTATCAAATAACACAGAGTAGCTCCTCCATCTGTTCATCAAACCTTGACTTGCTTTTGGCATTACCTTTAGGTAAGTTTTAGAATTTTAATACAAGTGAGTAATGTGTAATTCTAAATTTTTGCAGCATTAATTTTTGCTATTCATCTACACTCATAAAAGAGTCATGAAGGTGGCCGGGGACCTGAGCCTGTGCCACAAGGCTCCATACCACAATGGCAGCACTGGGAGAGCTAGACTCCTAGGAGTGTTGAGAAGCCTCTGAGCAGAGATAAGACCAGCACTTCTGCTCAGAGAGACCCACCCAGAACCTTCAGGGTAGGGGGACCAAGGAGCGGCCTTCCAGTTTCCAACTTCAGTTTGGGAGCTGATCCTGTGCCACAGGGCTCCATACCCAAATAGCACCAGGAGAGAGCTGGTCTCACAGAAGTGCCAACACACCTTAGAGCACAGACAAGACCATCACTTCTGTTCAGATTCCTGGCTCAAGAGGCCATCAGACACAGGAACCAAAGAACAGCTGGAGACAGGATACTTCTGGTTTCTCTCTGCACCCCAGAGCTGACCCTGTACCACAGCTCTCCAAAACCAAATTCCACTCAGAGAGAGCTGGTCTCCCAGGAGTGTGCATGCAGGAGGCATGCAGGAGGGACAAGCCACAGTCAGAGAGAGCAAGACCAGCTAACACCAGAAATAACCACATGGCTAAAGGCAAGGGCAAGAACATAAGGAACAGAAACCAAGGCAACTTAGCATTATCAGAACTCAGTTCTCCCATAACAGTGAACCCTGGATAACACAACACACCAGAAAAGAAAGACTCGGATTTAAAATCACATCTCATAATGATGATAGAGAACTTTTAGAAGGAAATAAATAACTCCCTAAAGAAATACAAGAGAACACAGGTAAACAGCTAGAAGCCCTTAAAGAGGAAACACAAAAATTCCTTAAAGAATTACAGGAAAACACAAACAAACAGGTGAAGGAATTGAACATTGAGGATCTAAAAATGGAAATAGAAATAATAAAGAAATCACAAAAAGAGACAACCTGGACCTAGAAAACCTAAGAAAGAGATCAGGAGTCATAGATGCAAGCAAGCATCACAACAGAATACAAAAGACAGAAGACAGAATCTCAGGGGCAGAAGATACCATAGAAAACATTGAGACAACAGTCAAAGAAAATGCAAAATGCAAAAATCCCCAAACCCAAAACATCCAGGAAATCCAGGACACAATGAGAAGATCAAACCTAAGGATAATAAGGTATAGAAGAGAGTGAAGATTCCCAACTTAAAGGGCCAATAAATATCTTCAACAAAATTATAGAAGAAAACTTTCCTAACCTAGATAAAGAAATAAACATAAACATTCAAGAAGCCTACAAAACTCTAAATAGATTGTTACAGAAAATAAATTACTCCTGTCACATAATAGTCAAAACACCAAATGCACAAAACAAAGAAAGAATATTAAACGCAGTAAGGGAAAATGGTCAAGTAACATATAAAGGCAGACCTATCAGAATTACACCAGAGACTATGAAAGCTAGAAGATCCTGGGCAGATGTCATACAGATCCTAAGAGAACACAACTGCCAGCCCAAGTTGCTATACCCAGCAAAATTCTCAATTACCATAGACAGTGAAAACAAGATATTCAATGACAAAATCAAATTTACACAATATCTTTCCACAAATCCATCCCTACAAAGGATAATAGATGGAAGACGCCAACACAAGAAGGGAAATTACACCCTAGAAAAAGCAAGAAAGTAAACTTCTTTCAACAAACTCAAAAGAAGATAGCCACACAAACATAAAAATAACAGGAAGCAATAATCACTATTCCTTAATATCTCTTAACATCAATGGACTCAATTCCCCAATAAAAAGACAGACTAACAGACTGGATACATAAACAGGACCCAGAATTTTGCTACATAATGGAAACACATCTCAGTGTCAAAGACAAACACTACCTCAGAGTAAAAGGCTGGAAAACAACTTTCCAAGCAAATGGTTCCAAGAAACAAGCTGGAGTAGCCATTCTAATATCGGATAAAATCGACCTTCACCAAAAAGTCATCAAAAAAGATAAAGAAGGACACTTCATACTCATCAAAGAAAAAAATCTACCTTCTGAACCCTCAATTCTGAACATCTATGTTCCAAATGCAAGGGCACCCACATTCATAAAAGTAACTTTACTAAAGCTCAAAACACTCATTGCACCTCACACAATAATAGTGGGAGACTTCAACACCTCACTCTCATCATGGACAGATCATGGAAACACAAACTAAACAGAGACACAGTGAAACTAACAAAAAGTATGGAGCAAATGGATTTAACAGATATCTATAGAACATTTCATCCTAAAGCAAAAGAATATATCTTCTTCTCAGCACCTCATGGTACCTTCTCCAAAATTGACCATATAATCGATCAAAAAACAGACCTCAACAGATATGAGATGACTGAAATAATCCCATGCCTCCTATCAGATCACTGTGGATTAAGGCTGGTCTTCAATAGCAACAAAAACAACAGAAAGCCCACATACACATGGAAGCTGAACAATGCTCTACTCAATGATAACTTGGTCAAGGAAGAAATAAAGAAAGAAATTAAAGACTTCCTAGAATTAAATGAAAATGAAGATACAACATACCAAAACTTATGGGAAACAATGAAAGCAGTGTTAAGAGGAAAACTCATAGCTCTGAGTGCCTCCAAAAAGAAACTGGAGAGAGCATACACTAGCAGCTTAACAGCACACCTGAAAGCTCTAGAACATAAAGAAGCTAATGCACCCAAGAGGAGTAGAAGACAGGAAATAATCAAACTCAGGGCTGAAATCAACCAAGTAGAAAGAAAAAGAACTATACAAAGAATCAACAAAACCAGGAGTTGGTTCTTTGAGAAAATCAACAAGATAGATAAACCCTTAGCCAGACTAACCAGAGGGCACAGAAACAGGATCCAAATTAACAAAATTAGAAATGAAAACGGAGATATAACAACAGAAACTGAGGAAATTCAAAAAATCATCAGATCCTACTACAAAAGCCTATACTCAACAAAATTGGAAAATATGGATGAAATGTACATTTTTCTAGATAGATACCAAATACCAAAGTTACGTCAGGATCAGATAAACCAGCTAAACACTCCCATAACCCCTAAAGAAGTAGAAGCGGTCATTAAAATTCTCCCAACCAAAAAAAACCCCGGACCAGATGGGTTTAGTGCAGAATTCTAATCAGACCTTCAAGAAGACCTAATACCAATACTCTCCAAACTATTCCACAAAATAGAAACAGAAGGAACATCACCCTATTAGTTCTATGAAGCAACAGTTACACTGATACCAAAACCTTACAAAGACCCAACAAAGAAAGAGAACTTCAGGCCAATTTCCCTTATGAATATCGTTGCAAAAATACTCAATAAAATTCTCATAAACCAAATCCAAGAACACATCAAAACCATCATTCATCACAATCAAGTAGGCTTCATCCCAGGGATGCAGGGATGGTTCAATAGCCAGAAATCCATCAATATAATATACTACATAAACAAACTCAAAGAAAAAAACCACATGATCATTTCAATAGATGCTGAAAAGCATTTGACAAAATTCAACATCCCTTCATGATAGAAGTCTTGGAAAGATCAGCATAGTAAAAGAAATATACAGCAAACCAGTGACCAACATCAAACTAAATGGAGAGAAACTTGAATCCATCCCACTAAAATCAGGGACTAGACAAGGCTGCCCTCTCTCTCCTTATCTATTCAATATAGTAATTGAAGTTCTAGCTAGAGCAATTAGACAACAAAAGGAAGTCAAAGGGATACAAATTGGAAAGGAAGAAATCAAAATATCACTATTTGCAGATGATATGATCTTATACTTAAGTTACCCCAAAAACTCGACCAGAGATCTGCTATAGCTGATAAACAACTTCAGCAAAGTGGCCAGATATAAAATTAACTCAAACAAATCAGTAGCCTTCCTAAACTCAAAGGATAAACAGGCTGAGAAAGAAAGTAGAGAAATGACACCCTTCACAATAGTCACAAACAATATAAAGTATCTTGGTGCGACTCTAACCAAACAAGTGAAAGATCTGTACAACAAGAACTTCAAGTCTCTGAAGAAAGAAATTGAAGAAGACCTCAAAAGATGGAAAGATCTCCCATGCTCATGGATGGGAAGGATTAATATAGTAAAAATGGCCATCCTGCCAAAAGCAATCTACAAATTCAATGCAATCCCCATCAAAATTCAAACTCAATTCTTCATAGAGTTAGAAAGAGCAATTCTCAAATTCATTTGGAATAACAAAAAACCCAGGGTAGCAAAAACTATTCTCAACAATAAAAGGACTTCTGGGGAAATCAGCATCCCTGAACTCAAGCTGTACTACAGAGCGATAAAAACTGCATAGTATTGGTACAGTGATAAGCAGGTAGATGAATGGAATAGAAATGAAGACCCAGAAATGAACCCACACACCTAAGGCCACTTGATCTTTGACAAATGAGCTAAAATCATCCAGTGGAAAAAAAGACAGTATTTTCAATAAATGGTGCTGGTTCAACTGGCAGTCTACATGTAGAAGAATGCAAATTGATCCATTCCTATCTCCCTGTACAAAGCTCAAATCCAAGTGGATCAAGAACATGCACATAAAACCAGATAAACTGAATCTAATAGAAGAAAAAGTGGGGGAAAGTCTCAAACACATGCGCACAGGGGGAAAGTTCCTGAACAGAAAACTAATGGCTTATGCTCTAAGATGATCTTAGAATCTTAGAATTGACAAATGGGACCTCATAAAATTGCAAAGCTTCTGGAAGGCAAAGGATACTGTCAATAGGACAAAATGGCAACCAACAGATTGGGTAAAGATCTTTAACAACCCTGTGTCTGATAGAGGACTAATATCCAATATATACAAAGAACTCAAGAAGTTAGACTCTAGAGAACCAAATAACCCTATTAAAAAATGAGGAACAGAAGCCGGACAGTGGTGGTGCACGCCTTTAATCCCAGCACTTGGGAGACAGAGACAGGCAGATTTCTGAGTTCGAGGCCAGCCTGGTCTACAAAGTCAGTTCCAGGACAGCCAAGGCTATACAGAGAAACCCTGTCTCGAAAAACCAAAAAAAAGGAAAAAAAAGTGAGGAACAGAGTTAAACAGAGAATTCTCAACTGAGGAAACTCCTAGGGCTGAGAAGCACCTAAAGAAATGTTCAACATCCTTAGTCATCAGGGAAATGCAAATCAAAACAACCCTGAGATTCCACCTCACACCAGTCAGAATGGCTAAGATCAAAAACTCAGGTGACAGCAGATGCTGGCAAGGATGTGGAGAAAGAGGAACACTCCTCTATTATTGGTGGGATTGCAAGCTGGTACAACCACTCTAGAAATCAGTTTGGTGGACCCTCAGAAAAATGGACATAATACTACCTGAGGGCCCAGCTATAGCACTCCTGGGCATATACCCAGAAGATGCTCCAACACGTAATAAAGACACATGCTCCACTACATAGCAGCCATATTTATAATAGCCAGAAGCTGGAAACAACCCTCTCAACAGAGGAATGGATACAGAAAATGTGGTACATTTACACAGTGGAATACAACTCAGCTATTAAAAACAATGACTTCATGAAATTTGCAGGCAAATGGATGGAACTTGAAAATATCATCCTGACTGAGTTACCTCAGTCACAAAAGAAGGAACACAGCATGTACTCACTGATAAGTGGATATTAGCCCAAAAGTTCGGAATACTCAAGATTCAATTCACGGGCCATATGAAGCCTAAGAAGAAGGAAGACCAAAATGTGGATGTTTCAGTGTTTCTTAGAAGGGTGAACAAAATACTCACAGGAGGAAATATGGAGACAAAGTGTGGGGCAGACACTGAAGGAAAGGCCATCCACCTACTCCACCTGGGGATACATCCCATATACAGTCACAAAACCCAGATTTTATTTTTGGATGCTGGGAAGTGCTTGCTGATGGAAGCATGATAAGCTGTCTGCAGAGAGGCTCAGGCAGAGTCTTGCAAATACAGAGGTGGATACTCGCAGCCAACCGTTGGACTGAGTGTGGGGTCCTAGATGGAGGAGTTGGAGAAGGGACTGAAGGAGCTGAGAGAGTTTGCAACCCCATGGAGAGAGCAACTGGCCGATCCCCCAGAGCCCCCAGAGACTGGACCACCAACCAAAGAATGGAGAGACCATGGTGCTGGCTGCATATGTGGCAGAGGAGAGCCTTGTTACACATCAGTGGGAGGAGAGGCCCTTGGGCCTGAGGGTGTTCAATGACCCACTGTAGGGGAATGCCAGGGCAGGAAGACTGGAGTGGGTGGGTGGGTGGGGGAGCACCCTCATAGAGGGAGGGGGAGGGGAAATGGGAGAGGGGATTTCCAAAGGTGAGACCTGGAATGGGGAAAACATTGGAAATGTAAATAAAGTAAATATCAAAAAAATAACTTCTTATATTAAAAAAAATGAGTCAATAAAACCTTTCTTTCTATTTTTTGATCCCACCTCTTGCAAATGTTAGAACTTGTGCTCAGAACTAGTGCACAGCTTCAGCCCTAGTACTTGGGAGACAGAGGCAGGCAGATCTCTGTGAGTTAGAGGTCAGACTGGTCTACATAGTGAGTTCCAAGAAAGCTAGTGCTACATAGAGGGACCCTATCTCAAAAAGAAAAAAAAAAGAATGCTTACTGCTGAAACCCCATCAGACAACTCACAACCCCCTGTAACTCCAGCTCTACGGAATGCAGTGCCCTCTCCTGGCCTTTGTGGCAAACTACAATCACAGGTGCGCGTGCGTGCGTGCGTGCGTGCGTGCGTGCGTGCGTGTGTGCGCGTGCGTGCGTGCATGTGTGCATACACATAATAAAAGTAAAGAGTTCTTTATTGAACATGTTAAGTACGATATGCCTATCAGACATACAAGCTCAAGTGATACTAAAAGTGAGCTTGGAAGAGGTAGGGGGCAGAAGGTGCAAGACTTGACATCAACACTCACAGTTAAACAGAGAAGTAGATGGTAACATGGCCACGAGGACTAAGTCCGGGGACAGACTAGCGTTTTGTAGGGTGTTAAGGTTATGTGGGATTGGAAAAGCATGTGGCAACAGTGCCTAAGACAGCAGCTTTCACAGTGGATGAACAAATGGTTGGGTAACTTATTATGGGCTACACTAGATCCACACTGAGCAATGTTAGCATGTGGTGTCTGAGCCTGTCCATGTGACAAGGGAAGATACTGACTATCTACATAGTGAAAGAATGTCCTGGATCCCTAGTCTGTGGATGGCTGTGGGGAATAGTGTACCTTCCCTGGGGGTGGTGAGGTATAACAGCCTTCCTGAGATGAGGCAGGCATGTTCAAGGTGTTTTTCCAAGTCCTGATTCATTTCACTAAATCTTGGTTTATGGAAAAAATCATCAAAGTCCACACATTGCTATAGTCTTCTGTCTTCTTAGAATCCCACGTTCTCATTCATCTTCAAAAGCTGTGTGGTGTTGACTGTGTGGCTGTGCTGTCATTTAGTTAATTAACCCCTCCCTGTGTTGGTCAGATTTTGTTTGGTTTGCTGTTTGTTATGCACTGCTGTAAGTCATATCACTAGATGTTCTTGTAATAGTGTGTTCAGTAGACTCCCACAAGTGGGATTGCCAGACCTAAAGTATGTGTACTTTACATTTTAGTGAAAGGAACTGTATCCTCCACACCCCACCAGAATTCTGGGCTGAGTTTTTTATTTTAGCTTAAAAAGCACAATTGATTTAAGAAATGTCCACAGTGGACTCCTTCTTCTGGGAATTCAAGGGGAGACATAGTTTGTCAACTACTTGGTAAGGGTCTCATTGTAGGGGTTCCTTTGGTTCATTTACTCCAAATTCTTCAACATCTTCCTTTCTCTTCATGTTCAGTTGATGCCCTTTGTCCATGCCCCATGGTAAAGAATAAAGAAATAGAAGGTAAATATATAAACTCATTATTACAAAGACAAGTGTCTGCCAAGAAGCTTGAGAAGTTGAGTTTGCTGGCATGGTACTGTCATCTCCCATGCTGCAAGCTGGCTAGTTCTTATCCCCAACCCTTTTGCTTACTAGAGAGGTCTGGGTTAAGAGATGAGATGAGAGTAGTGAGTGGGCACTGTACATTTGGTGTCTTTCCCATAAGGAAAGTCCCACTTCAGTCAGATAAATGATGAGGTTTATCACAGGTGAATATTATTTCGAAAGAATAGGAGGTGCAAATATATGAGATAAATTTAGTATGTAGCTGTCAGTAATTGGGCGTTTGAGCTACTGGTGTGTCCATCATCCCTTCTTAATTCATCAGGAGCCTGTGTGGCCAGTTTCAGAACTAAGAGACACCTAGATAGTGCTAGATACCCTTGTCTTGTGCCCACCCACACTCCTGGTCTCGAATCCTCAGAACTCATCATCCAGCTGGTCTACAACCATCTATCATCACAACCCAGCACTATTTTCACCCTTCATGTCAGCAATGACTTTTATGCATTACTAATTGAATACTGTAAGAGTCTTACTTTTCCCATGTGTATATAAAATGTGCTTCAATGGTGTTCACACATCCTGTGACCCCCTCGTCTTCCTTTCCCTTTCTGCTACTCCTCTTCCTCTTCCCAAATTATTCCCCTTCTAATTTCAGACATTTTTTTAAGGTATAGATTCCAGGTGGGCATGGGGACAGAAGCAGGCAGATCTTTGTGTGAGAAGGAAAGAAAGCTATACCAATTAAATTGTCATAAAAGTCAGACACATAGTGGACCGGCAGTCACATGGCAAGAAGGGAGGCTTTAGAGAAAGCGTGAGGAAGCCCAGAGTGTTAAAGAAAGCATGCTTAGAGAACGGAAAGAAGAAAAAGAGAAGTTACATTTTTCTGAGTAATTCAGAAAAGAGACGTATTTATGAGGCCACATAGCTACACAGCTAGATAGCCAATTGTTTTCTTGATAGTAGTTATTCTCATTGCAGCAAGCAGGATCTCCACGTGGTTTTGATTGGCATTTCTCTGACAATTGAGGACATTGGATATTTTTCATGTATTCATTGGCCATTTGTACTTCTTTTGAGAGCTATCAATGCATTCGCCCCTAGATTGTTAGTTCTTTTGTTGTTCAATAGTTTTAGTTCTGTATTTCTTTTTTTTCTTTTGAAAATTATGGCTTTACTAACTTGTTTACTAAAAATAAGAACAGAGAAGAGCAGCCCAATTCCTGACTGGCCCTCATTTTTTTTTTTTGATACTTTATTTACATTTCCAATGTTTCCCCTTTTCTAGGTCTCCTCTTTGGAAACCCCCCTATCCCCTCCCCATCCCTGCCTCTATGAGGGAATTCCACCTCCCACCCACCTGCCCACCCATCCCCATATTCCCTCCTTGACATTCCCCTTTACTGGGGCCTCTAATGCCCTCAGGCCCAATGGCCTCTCCTCTCTCTCTGATGGCCAACGAGGCCATCCTCTGCCACATATGTGGTCCAAACCATGGGTCCACAGATGTATATTCTTTGGTTGGTGGTCCAAACTCCAAGACGACCCCTCCATGGGGCTGCAAACTCCCTCAGCTCCTTCAGACCTTTCTCCAACTCCTCCATGTGGGACCTCACCCTCAGTCCAGCGGTTACTGTAAAGTGAAACTTGGGCATTCTGAACTTTTGGGCTAATATTCGCTTATCAGTGAGTACATACCATGTTCCTTCTTTTGTGACTGAGTTACCTCGCTCAGGATGATATTTTCAAGTTCCATCCATTTGCCTGCAAATTCTTGCATCCTCTGTCTACAAAGATGTTGGGTGAACAGCTTGCAGTGTCTCCCGTTCTGTACATTACCTCTTTGGTCTAATAACTCTCACCTTTGCTGTGCAGAGCTTTTCAACCTCATGCAATTGCATTTGTGAATTCTTGCTATTATTTCCAGACCTGTTAGAGCCTCGATCAGAAAGTCATTAACTATTATTTGTTTTTTCTTCTAGTAGTCTCAAAGTTGCTGGTCTTACATTTAGGCTTTTGATCTGTTTTCAGTTGATTTTTTGCCAGGGTCAGGGCTAGGGATCCAGTTTCAGTCTTTGATTCGTGAGTATCTGGTTTCCCAGCACTATTTGTTAAAGGATCTGCCTTTTCCCCAAGGTATTATTTCTAGCGTCTTTGTCGAGATCTGATGGTTGTGGCAATGTGAGTTTAATTCTGCATTCTTCCTCGCACACCCCATTTTGTTCCCTAGACAGGGAGGATACAGTAGCAAATGATTTACTGCACAGATACTGTATCTAGTATTTACTATTTGTCTCACATATATTTTTTTCATTTTACAGGAGTACACAGTCTTCTCTCACCAAAAAAATTAAAACTTTATGAAATGATGCACCCAAAACTAACAGTGCCCTATATAATTAAATGCAAAAAATGAACAGGCTTGAGAATAAGGCTGAACCTGGAAAACACTTGTGTCTTGCCGTAGAAGATACCATAAGACTTTGTTTCTGGCATGGTTCATACTTTGCAGTTTTCAAATGTGTCTTCAGTGTTACTCATTCTTTATGGATGCACTGGAAATAATTATAATATAGATAGATAGATAGATAGATAGATAGATAGATAGATAGATAGTTATAGTTATATTGTTATATATAGTTATATAGTAATAACGTCTTAGGGTATCCATGTCAGACCAAAATGGATATTAATCAGGATCCCATAGATAAGGAAATAGTTTGGTATGTTTTGATTTTAAAAAGAAAATAGGTGAGACTGACCGCCAGCAGCTTCCGGCGACGGCCGGAGACCTCAGCTTGGGCCACAGGGCCCCACAGCTGATCAGCGC
>JAPYYD010006550.1:0-11060 GCA_028551405.1 Uromys caudimaculatus
CTGGAGGCTGGACCCAAAGAATACACATGGAGAGACCCATGGTTCGGACCACATATGTGGCAGAGGAGGGCCTTATTGGCCATCAGGGGGAGGAGAGGCCCCAGTAAAGGGAAATGTCAAGGTGGGAATACGGGAGTGGGCGGGTGGGTGGGTGGGATGTGCAATTCCCTCATAGAGATGGGGGAGGGGGACGTGATAGGGGGTTTCCGAAGAGGAGACCTAGAAAGGGGGAAACATTGGAAATGTAAATAAAGTATCAAAAAAGAAAAAAAGAAAAAGAAAAAAGAAAAAAATGGTCATATTTGCAAAAGAATCCTCCATTAACACAAATGGTTATTGTGAAGTATAGGAGGGAAAAGGAATCCATTAAAATAAGACACAAAATGCAGAACAGCAAATAACTGATAAGCAGACCCATCAGCCACATGAGCTGTTTCACACACAACTGTTATCCCTCTCCACCCCCAGCCCCCCAGGACCCATAACCTTCAGCCCTTAACCCTTCTCAGCCTGAGATTCCCTTCCTGAGGGGTGATCGCAGGCCCAGCCTCTCAGGCCCTGAATTTGCCCTAAACTTTTTTATCAGCTAGAAATGCTTTTGTCTGAACTTACATGTTAGGTGGGACTCTGCCTAAGCATTTCTTAAGTTTGTTTTTTAGAATTATCAAATAACTTAATACTAACTTATTACTATTATAAATTTTTAGTGTGACTTCATTGTTTATATCCAAGTTTGTCAACTATCCTAAAATCGTTTAGGATATTATCCTTTGTAACCTTTTCCATCTCCTGATTTACTTATTTAGCAGACTGTGTGTATATATTTGTAAATGAATTCACCATTTTCGTCACTTCCAAGTGTTCAGTCCAGTAAAGTTAGGCCTGTGCACACAGTTAGGCAAATGTCACCATGAAAGCACTTTGAAGAGTCTTTAGCCCTAGGACCCAGGGTAGTTCTGAGTCCTTTGACCAAGGTACAAAGTTTGAGCCCTATCTGAATAAGTATCTTAACTAGGGAAGTAACTGAGCAACTTGTCACAAAAAAAACCTACTTAAAGGAACTACTTAAAATAGTTAAATAGTAGTTAACTTCTTAACTACTTAAAGTTAGCTAGATGCAGCACAAACATCTTTGCTGCCCTAAAATTTGGGTATACATCTGTATCGGGCCTCATGACTAAGTCGTAAGCTGAGCACTCTAGTCTGATCCAGAGAGCATACGTAGGTATTTCATTAGTGAAAGTGTGTCTGAGGTTGAGGTTGACATGAGCTTGACAGCTAAGACTGAGAGGAGAGACACCCCGAAATCCCTAGTATCCTTGAATTTCTCATCTAAGCTCCTTTTTATTAGGTACAAGTGGGTTTCCACGTTGTGGGTTTTCAGAGGTGAATTGCTTTTGATTGTCCCTCAGTTACTTGGCTCAGACTGGCTTGGATATTCCTGGGAATATGCTAAAAATAAATGGGGTCCCCAAAGTTACATTAAAGTTAGTTAGCAATTAACCTGGGGGAATGTGGAGTTGTTTTCCTATGTGAAGAATCAGAGCAAGTTTCCAAAGATGTTCCTGCGATTGTCTATGTGCTTTTGTGTATATATGAATTTGGACCCTCCTTCAAGTTTTTGGCTACTTGAGAATGAATACTCCAGGGAATGGAATTGTATCTTGTTCCAACAGTCAAGAGTAGAAATATTGGGTATGGGGAATATACCTGAAAAAAATTACTAGGTAAATTTATCTTCTAATTCTGAATGCAGTGACAAGAGACCAAGAGGAATGACTCCTTAGCAGACACAGAAGACAACATGTGTCTAGTACTTAGCAGGTACCACGTAAATGGAGGCAAGCCCTGTAGGTGCACTATATAATCAATCTCAGCTTACCCTTTCCAGGACTAATGTCTCACAGAGAGAAAAGCAGGCTCAGGAATGTGTAAATCATGCTAATAAGTAACCCTACCTGGGCAGGCTTCTGAAGCACCACTAGGCAGGCAGATGGGCTTGTCTGCGAGATTCCAAATTTCCAATAATTGCTAAGTGGCAGGCTGGAAGGTAGTGTGTCACACAGTAGTGTGTCACATGGTATTTCTAGCTCTTCCTCTCCACCTTCTCAGTGGTTTGAACAAAGTTGTGGAAGCAAACCTAGTGGTCTGCATGTGGTGCATTTGAAAAGGATAATTAATGTACAAGGTGACAAAAACTGGGAGTCCTAAAGATCTTGAAAGCTGGAGTAAGAAGCTGAGAGGCGAGGTCTGCACTGGCGTTCAAGAGACTGACTATGGAACGCAGGACGACTATTGCTTAGACACTGTACATGGAAACAGAAAGAGTTCAGATGGCAACGATTTTTCTGAGTTTGGAAGGCACGCATCTATACAATGAGTTCTCTTAGGAATGGATCCAATTCCAAACGTTAAATTGAAACTTATGTTCCTTATGCACATAATCTGAAACTTACAGTACCTTTAGTGTCTCTGTGTTTGACTACAAGTCACACTGTCACGAGTGTGGAATTTTCCACTTGCATTACCATGTAGGTACTCAAACTTTTTTGAATTTTGGAACATTTTGGACTTCAAATTTTAAAAGTGTGGATTAGGATGCTCAAATGACAAAAAACAACATAAAGAAGAAAATGTTTGAAAAAAACATAGGAAAAAATTCATGCTAGAATCAGAACAAGTTGATAGGGCACTGTAGGAGCAGGCAGGATTCTAAGCTACATTAAAAGACATATCACAACCATGACGAAGGTGTCAATAATTCCACAGCAACTTGCACTCCAAGTGTTTTGTGCTTTTGATAAGTGGATATTGAATGCATTCCAGATGCTAGATGCTGTGCTGGCCAAGAGGGGCTGCTGGGGAACTAAACAGACCGGGCCTTGGTATTGCTACAAGCTTTATAACCCAATAAAATGCAAATGAAATGGTATCAGAGAATTGAAAACTTAAAACTATGTTTCAGGGGACAATGAAAGGAAGATATTTAAACTAAAAAATATTTTATCTTAAAGAGTATTTGAAGGGTTGATGGAAGAAAAACGAATCATACTTTGTGTTTGGCTTCATGGTATGTGTCTTAGTCAGGGTTTCTATTCCTGCACAAACATCATGACCAAGAAGCAAGTTGGGGAGGAAAGGGTTTATTCGGCTTACACTTCCATGCTGCTGTTTATCACCAAAGGAAGTCAGGACTGGAACTCAAGCAGGTCAAGGAGCAGAAGCTGATGCAGAGGCCATGGAGGAATGTTTCTTACTGGCTTTCTTGCTTCTCCTGGCTTGCTCAGCCTGCTTTCTTATAGAGCCCAAGACTTACAGCCCACAGATGGTACCACTCACAAGGGGCCCTCCCCCCTTAATCACTAATTGAGAAAATGCCTTACCCCTGGATCTCATGGAGACATTTTCTCAACTGAAACTCCTTTCTCTGTGATAACTTCAGCTTGTGTCAAGCTGACACACAAAACTAGCCAGTACAATTGACCCTTGTCAACTTGACACACAAACACATCACCAATAAGCCTCGATCCTTACTTCCTTATTCACCCCCAAGATCTAAATAACTTTAAAAGTCCCACAGTCTTTGCAAATTCTTACATATTAACATTTCAGTCCCTTTTAAACATCCAATCTCTTAAAATTCAGTCTTTTAAAAATTCAAAGTCTCTTAACTGTGGGCTCCACTAAAATACCTTCTTTCTTCAAGAGGGGACAATATCAGGCTACAGTCACAACCAAAAGCAAAATCAAATTCCAACTGTCCAATGTCTGGGATCTACTCACCATCTTCGGGATTCATCCAAGGGCTTGAGTCACTTCTCCAGCTCTGCCCTTTGTAGCACACACCTTGTCTCCTAGGCTCCAGATGCCTGTACTCCACTGCTGCTGCTGTTCTTGGTGTTCATCTCATGGTATTGGTATCTCCAAAACACTGCTGTCTTCTGCTGCAACTAGGCTTTACCATGGTGCCAAGCCTCACCTCCTTTGTATGACCCCTTCAGTCCTGGGCCATCAATTGCAACTGAGGCTGCACCTTCACCAATGGCCTTCCACGGCCTCTCACAGTGCCCAGGCCTCAGCTGCTCTTCATGACTCCTTCATGCCTTCAAAACCAGTACCACCTGGATGACTCTTACACATTACCAAGTCCTGACACAGCACAAGGTACAGCCTTGGCTATCTCTGGAACACAGCGTCTTTGTGCTCTCAGAAAACACTTCCCAGAAGATGTCACTTCAGTGATGCTGGTCTCTTCTTAATCACCACCAATTTCTTAGCCCCAGCTAACCAGCATCAATAGTCCCAGCAATAGAATGGTTTTGCTTTAGTAGTTCTGGTATCTTGTTAATCACAGCTGATTTCTTCAGCCCCAACTAACCAAAACCACAGAATCTTTACAATCAAAATAGCAACGGCCCTGATAAGAGTCTTTAATGTTCCCTCTGAAATTTTACAAGCAAGGCCTCCATCTTCTGCACTGTTCTCAACATTATCTTCCAAGCTCCTACACAACATCCCACAGAGCTCTTATCACCGAATGGATCTTCTAGCCCAAAGTTCCAAAAGTCCTTCCACAGTCCTCCCCAAAACATGGTCAGGTTGTCACAGGAATACCTCACTACACTGGTACCAATTTGTCTTAGTCAGGGTTTCTATTCCTGCACAAACATCATGACCAAGAAGCAAGTTGGGGAGGAAAGGGTTTATTCGGCTTACACTTCCATGTTGCTGTTCATCTCGAGAGGAAGTCAGGACTGGAACTCAAGTAGGTCAAAGAGCAGGAGCTGATGCAGAGGCCGTGGATGAATGCTGCTTACTGGCTTGCTTGAGGATATTTTCAGCCACATTCTTGAGGCTCTCTTTGGCCTTTTCTAGCTGCTCCTGCAAAGCTCTCACAGCGACTGCCATCTTCTCTCTGCAGCAGGCTTCAAATACTTAAAGAGTATTTGAAGGATTGATGGAAGAAAAAAGAATCATGCTTTGTGTTTGGCTTCATGGTATGTTAAGGTGGCCTGCTTCTGTCTGTGAAAGGATGATACACTGTAGGCCACAGACATTAGACTTGGCATGTGACTTGTGCACACTGGAAGGATCTTTGGGGGGAGGGCATGCTTAACTGACATTTATTTCTGGCTCCTTTTAGAAGTACTGGAGCTTGAACCCAGGACCTCTCCCAAGCTAGATACTGAAGTATATCCCTAGCCACTAGCCATGTGCCCCGTGGTGTTCCTCTTTATGTGAGAAGTCCACATCTATACCTGAGTCTCCTGAGTAGCCATGATACTTGCTCTGGCTACGGGCATGTGTGCAGAAGTGATGATGGAAAGCAGAGGCAGCCAACCAGATTAGAGGTGAAGGGCATCTTTGTTTATCCAGAAAGGTCTGTGGAGAATGGTCTCTAGCAGTAACTGAATACTGAGTTTAAACCATGTAACTCCTTTAACCAAACATCTACCATCTTAAGCCAAAGCCCAAAGTGAGGTCACTAGAAAGCACAATAGAAGCATTCTAATTCCTATTATTTCTCAAGATTAGGTGGTCCACCTATCATTAACACGGATTAGTGTTGCCAATTTCTCCGTAATTGTTGGTTTGATTCAACTCGCTTAAATCAATTTTATTGATGTTCGAGGACACCTACAATGTATCACTTGCAGTTTCGGCTAAAAGTTTAGTGATTGGACAGGAAATGAAGAATTGATGCCTGCTTGTTACTGCCTCTGTTTGCTCTACTCTTGCATGGCGGCCTGCTTAAGTGTCTAGTACTAGGAAGTGCATTCTCATTTGTGACTAAGAGGTGAAATTGCAAAGGTGTTGAATGACGGGACATGAAAAAAAGGAGGATCTTCCTTTTATTCTATTCAATATTCTGTGTTTTCCAAGATGCTGAAGTCCCTCTAGATACCAGCTTATACCTTTCTTGCTGTGAAAAACTACTGATTCTAAAAAGGAGCATAGAATGAAGTTCAGTCAGGCCTTGCTTTCTGGGACTCGCCCTTGTCTGGTAGAGTTTCCTGTCTACTTCTCATGGCTGTAGATGCATCTAGAAATCACCTTTACGTTGACTGAGTAAGCCGTCTTTCTCAGGAGAGGTAAATACTTCCCTATTGGTCCCTGCACAATCCCCAGGCATCTCAGTTCCAAATCTGGGTGTCTGCCACTACAACAAGGGTGGGAGCTGCCCCTCACTTTTCATCCCCTTCATCACAGGCTAAGACTTCAAGTACAGATGAGAAATAGCACATGCTTATTTTGAAAGGATCCATGAAGCACACCAGGATACTAGAAATCATGTTCTCCTGCTTTATAATTCAAGGAGAGGTAAAGAAGCAGGAAATATGTAAAAAAGGAAAAAGTCCAAAAGGAAAAAAAGATCTTGGTAATAAGATAAAAAATATTGACCTGCCACTACTTCCAAATTGCTTGCACTGAAATGACCGTGTTCGTGTTTGGAGGAGGAGCTGTTTAAAGTACAGTGAGGTGATGTTGGTTAGCCATTGAAGGTGATCCTTAGGAGGAACTGAGAGGAAAGGGGGAGGGTTTGATTCCAAAAGGTAGACCAAGCTAGGTGAGCTGTGTGAACAGAAGTAGATGTCAAATATTCCAGCTGTGCCTAGCACACAGTAGGACTTACTATAAGGTGGCTGAAGAAATAAATGACATGGTGCGCAGCTCAGAAGCAAAGCATCAAGAACAAGACCAAAGCAACAGAGCTGGGGACCAGATGAGAAGACCTGATGTCCCAGGCGGGGGAACTTGGTCTTTTGAGGGTGCTTCTTGAGAGGGGGTGCACTGTCATGGACTCAAAGCCTATCTCCCCTATCTAAGCAATGGACTTTGCCTTCTCTTATCTCACCCTATGACGTATCAGTCTTTACCTAATTTCTAAGACTGTCACAGATGGAAATCTGACCTTCCTCAGATATCTCAGTGTATTTATAGCATGTAAATGGCACTGAGTGACTAAGTGCACACAAGCTTGGATACGACCCTGAGATGGCTAATTTTAGAGCAATCAGCTATACCACTAACTTGAGATAGTTTGTTTTAACATGTTGACTCGATAACAAAGTACCCACATACTTGGTCAAACACAGTTCAAGTTGTTTATACTTGAGTGTTTTAGATGAAATTAACATTTCCACAGGTAGATGACTAAATAATTCATGCATACTGAGCATCCATTGTGTTCAAATATCAACTCACAAAATGTGGAATAGACATTTCTATTCATTAATCTCCTCTTCCCTTAAGTTCATCTGGGGGGGGTGCACTAAATAAAAATGCTTTTGCCCCTCCTTTCAGGTTAGAGCTCACTGCACACAGCACTTTACAAACGATGGTGCCATGGCTCTCATCTGAAAAGGCCTAAACTAGGGCAAATTTTAATACACATTTCTCCCCCCCTCCAGCCCCTGCTTCTACATCCAGGGATTGAAAAGGTCTCCGGCATGCTGGGGAAATCACTCTACTGCTGAGCTATATTCCCAGACCCGAATCTGAATTTTCAAGTGTGAGGAGCTTCACCCAGTTCTTTAATCCTGATGGGTCTTTGCATTGATGGTGCCTATAAAGTAATCATGAGTTCGTTTAGTCAACTGCTTCTGAGACACCAAGAAAGAGATCCTTGAGAACTCCATTAGAGCTTCCATACCCTACCAGCAAGTAAACGAACCTTACTGCCTAAAGAGCTCCGATTATCTCCCACAATAAAGCTCACTATGGTTTTCTGAGTTTCAAAAATAAACATTAGCAGTAATTGTTTAACGATCCCACTTTCACAAACATAGATTGTCATGGCTTCTTCCTCATTGCAGGTTATTAACCAGTGGACAGCTTCAGCAAGGCCGGGCTGTAGTTTCACTGCCTTATACAGATCTTATTTTCCAGGATGATTTCTGGTATTGCACCCGAGGGTGAGGGACTGGTTTGGGAGCTCTATCTCCACCCTATCACGAAGATCAACTAAAAAGCAGTTGCAGAGCCCCTGTTAGCAAAACGAGCCCAGAAAGAGCTTTCAGCACCTCTCCCACCTCTCACTTCTGTCCCATCTTCTAGAATTATCTCTCAGCTACTTGATCATTTTAGTCTCAGGACTGAGCCAGAGTCAGTCACCCTCATCCCCGATAGCTACCATCTGCTAACCCATGCCTGTGTGTTTTGGTTTGATTTTAAAGGCCTTTAATACATAAGAGAGTTACTTTGGAATAAATAGACACTAGCATCATACTACGGCTGCCACACTTATTTCTAGGGGCACTCATTGCTCATTAGCCACAAGAAGCCCACCTCTTCTATTAGCACCTGGAATGAAGAATGCCCACAGGTCACCTCAGCTGGCTCCATGTCTCAGTCCCTTCCATGGAAAAGGAAACCTGACATAGGGGCCCAGAGAAAAGCCCCTAACCTTCTGGGTAATTCCAAGAGAGTACTTTAATGGTGGGGCCAAGAAATAGAGGCCTATGGGCTGGTTTGTTCAATAATTATTCCACTCAAGGTGTAAGTATGTGCTCCTTTACTCAGAAATGGAAAGCAATAGTTTAAAAAAAATTATAGAAGCTTGACAATCCACTAGGCTGTGTATAACTACACAACACACATTTGTTTTTTGTTTTGTTTTGTAACTCTGGAGCTAAGAGGCTCAAGGTCAAAGGGCTTCAGAATGAAAACTTCCTTGCTGCCACCTTGACCTTGAAGGTAGCTTCTGTCTTGAGGCTTGCTCACATGACCTAATAAAAGTGTTCCTAGTGCATACACATTTGCTTGTCCTTTCCTTAATAATTAATTTGTATCAAATTTTATGAAGGCATTCATACACAAGATGCTGTGCATTGCTTTTAATAGTCCTTCAGCACAGACACCATAAGTACTGGCTTAGAAGAAGCAGAGATGAGAGTGGATTACTTGCAGTGATACTTGATAGTGCTGTGGACATAATATCTGCTGGTTTTCAGCTTTAGACTTACTGCACGTAGATCACAGTCATGTAGATGTGTGTGTTTTTGTGCAGTGTGCTGTGTACACATTGCCTAGCAATACAGGAAACATGGGAAACTCTCCAGAACAACAAACACAGAGGTGGATTCCTTTCCAAACCAAAGGAAGATCAATGAAAATGAGAACAGGAATGTGTGTCATTGAGACCCTGGCATTACAGTGATATAAACACCTATCCGTTTTAAGGTAGAAACTCAAGATATGGTTGTTTAGTTGGCACCAAATGTTTCTTCATTGTTGTTTCAGAGAAACCAGGCTGATCCCCCGTGGCCTTTAGCTGAGCTGAAATCCAATGTTGGCTCTCACTGAAGTACAAAAGGACATCTCAGATTACTACCTCTGCCTTCCTTTTTCCATCACCTGTTCTCACCCCAGCTAGTTGCCAACAGAAGGCTGGAGAGGTCAATGGCAATAAAGTTACTGTCCTTGAGACAACTTGAAAGAAAGTAGCAAGGGCTGAGTCACAAGACCTAAAGGGTCTAGGGTCACAGTAGGGAAATCCACCCTTGGGAAGTATAGAATTGTGTATGTGGGCTTGACTCTTTCTTAGACTTGGCCACATTTAGTAATTATAACAAATATCCTGTCAGATAACATTCATGTAAGACAAGATACTATTGCCCTAGATGACATGACTGAGAGATGAGCTATTGTAAAGTAAGTTTTTTTATCAGTCTGCTTCCATACATGAAATTGTACCATTGCAATCCTGTATTTTGTTGTAGTTTGAATGGACTGTCATATGAAATACCCTAGCCTTCTTCCATTAAACAATGCATATGTATTTTTTATGGTTCTGAAACTATGAAATTCAAGGTGAAAGTCCTGGAGAGATGGGCTTCATTCTAAGGCCCCCTTTGTTGGCCTGTGTGTCGTCTCTGTCTGGCTGTGAGCTCACGTGGCCTTCTATGCATAACTGGAAAAAGTGAGCTCCTGATGTCACTTTAATAAGGATGAGAATCCTGACAGAACAGTCTCATCTTCATTTACTCCTCTTACCCAGATTATCCTGCCTGGTCCCCATCCCACACACCACCCTGTTTGGGGTTAAGATTCTAACATGTCAGTTTGCGGGCATGTCAGCATTCAGTTGTCTTTACATGATGCTTTTATATCAGTAAGTATTTGACAAAATCTTAAGTCTTTGGCCTGTACTTCTATATAGTTAAGTTCACTCTTTGTTTCTTTGCCGGCTATGATCCCAGCATGCCATCAGGAGAAACAACATGTAACCAGGAAAAAACATAGATTCAAAGGGGGGAAAAGAAACAGTAAAATGGGGAAATTTCATTATTAAAGAAGTGGGCAAGAGAGATGGCTCAACAAGCAGGTAAAGGTGCTGACTTCCAAGCCCTGGTGACCTGAGTTTTCTATCTGGAACCCACATGGTGGAAGGAGTGGACTGATTTCCATGGGTTATGCTCTTCCTTCCACATAGCCACGGTGACAAACGTATCCACATTGACACAGACTAAATAAATAAATAAATAAATAAATAAATAAATAAATAAATAGTGATGAAATTTTTTGAAAGGCTGACCCCTGTGGAATTAGTCTGTTCATATACTCTATAGCAATTAATTGAACTCATTAGGAACAGACACTATGCTAAGTTATGGGGCTAAAACTGTAAGTCAAACCCTATCCAAATGGACAGTACACCACCCTGAGAATGTCCCTCTTGATAAGGAAGATCCTGTGATGTTAGGTACTACAGAAAACAAACCCAGACTGACAGAGAGGCACTGTGAAAGGTCAAATCTATTTGTATCCCAGGAAAATATACATTTGAGAAGCCACATATAAAAGAAGTTTAAATGAAAAAAATGGATTAGAAAGTAAGAAAGCGGGAGGTGACAGAGGGTAGAGAGGTTTAGATAGAAAGAATAGGCACAGAGGCAAACACAGAATTCAGAAAGTTCCACACACGTGGGTATGGGTCAGATCTGATGGTATCGCGTGCCCAGCTCTGGAACTTTCGCTCATTGAAAGATTATAAGGGAGAAAAGCTCAACCCGCTTTCTGCGGGCCACAGAGACTGACCGCCAGCAGCTTCCGGCGAC
>JAPYYD010006551.1:0-11060 GCA_028551405.1 Uromys caudimaculatus
GTCACCTGTAGGAATGTAGCCGGGTGGGATTTTTGCCCAGGCATGTCTCGGCTCTAAGTTTGCTAGGGGTCTTTGCCCGGGCATGTCTCGGCTCTAAGTTTGCTAAGGGCCTAACCTTCCTCATAAGAGTTCAGATCTTTCACTACCAGAGACACTGATTTATTATCTGTCAAGTTTTTTGCAATTTTGGATTAAACAATGTCATTTCTAAGTTATAGTCAACTGTGATTTCCCCTCAATTGTTGGATGATTAGCAAAAAATGTGATAATATTATTTTCCTTTTATTAAAATGAGATTTTTTTCCCACATAATATTAGGTGATATTGGTTTCCCCTCTCTCTTCCCCTCCTAGTTCCTTTCCATCTCCAATTCCATCTAGATTTACTCTCGTTCTGTCTCTCATTAGAAAACAAACAGTTTCTTAAAGGATAATAAGAAAACAACATACAATATGATTTTAAAAACCCTAACATATTGTAATTGGCCAAAACCAACAAACAAAATCAAGCCCAAGAAAAGAAATAAGAAAGAGAGAAATTAGTTCACACAACCAGGTATCCCACAAAAACACTAAACTGGAAGCCATAATAGATATGGGAAGGAACTGTAGGGTAAAAAGGAGAAGAAAAATATGTAAATAAAATAAATAAAAAGGGAAAATAATAAGATTAAATTTAACAAAATAATAATAATAATAATAATAATAATAATAATAATAATAATAATAATAATAATAAAAGAAACAGCCTTCACATGACATTATGAGGCAAGGAACCTCCAAAGATGCCATCGACTTCATTTTCTGTTGTCTACTGCTGGACATGTAGCCTATACTTAAGAGTAGTTTGTCTCACCGGTCAGACTTGCTTGGAGGAAATTAAATTTTCATTTGCAGGTGGTTATCAATTGGAGATAGCTTCTGTGTTTGGGATGCGGGCTAGTGTCTTCTCTTTCAGATCTAGGACCCAATCTGGTACAATCCCCTGCAGGCCCTGTGCATGCTGCCTCCGTTTCTGTGAGCTCGTTTGAGCCTTGATCATGTTGATTTAGAAGGTCTTGTTTTTTCATGTCCTCCAATCCCACTGAATATTATACTCTTTTTGCCTCCTCTTTTGTGGGGTTTCCTGGGTCCGGAGGAGAGGGATTTGATGGATTTGAGGGATTTGTGGGGCTGAGTGTTTCAAGGTATTTCACTCTCTGCATAATATCTAACTATCGGTCTCTGTATTTGCTACCATCTGTTGCAGGAGGAAGCTTCTCTGATGATGACTGAGTAAAACACTGATCTATGGCTATAGCAGAATGTCATTAGGACTCATTTTATTGCTAGGTTTCTGTAGCAGAACAATAGTACTTATTTTTTCCATAGGTCTGTGACCTATCTAGTCTCAGGTTCTTGGTCACCAAAGCAGTGTCAAATATGGGATCCATCTTGAAGAGTGGGCTTTTGCCTGTGCCCTGGACTACTCGCTGCCAGACCCTACCTGCTCTTGTAGGTTGGGGGTGAGGTAGCACAGAGTCAGACACAGGCTCCAAAAGCAGGTGAGGAAATCCACAATAAGATCATCTGAACATTGCTGCAAGCTCCTTTTTACCCTTCACTCATGCCCCATTGATCCCAAGGAAGCATCTCTTCTAAAAAACGGTTCCTGATTGGCTGGCATTGTCTGCACCATCAGTCCTTGGTCTCTCAGGTGGTCCTCAATTAGGTCCTCCTGCAGGAGATGCTGGTCTCTCAGGCATTCCTCAATTAGGTCTTCCTGCAGGAGATACTGGTCTCTCAGGCAGTTCTTAATTAGGTCCTCCTGCAGGAGATGCTTTTGTGACTTCTCAGCCCCCAGCATTTACGTAGAGGAGGCCCCGCTGTTCCTGTTAGAGTGGGCCTTCAGTCAAATCAGATATTGATTGGTTACTTCCACAAACTTTGTGCCTCAATCACATTAACACATTTTGTAGGCAAGACACTCTTGTAGTTCAAAGGGATTTTGGCTAGCTTGGTCTTCATTTCCCCTTTGGTAGTATACAGAGTACCTTCCTGTTTCAAAAATGCTAGCATGTAAGAAGAAGCTCTATGTAGGCACTAGCTTGACTTCTCTATGTTAAATGAGTTGTATAGATATTGTCTTCAGCAATAGGGCCTTGTTGTCCATTTGTGGAGAGCAACCTAAATACTTTGCAACAACCTGAGTGGTTTGTGGATTGCCATTGGTTCACTTTGGTCACCAACTCCATTAAATGTAACCCAGTTCAGTATTGGAAATTTCATTTGATGACAGGAGATGACCAGCTGAGGCTCTGTTTCTCTCATTATCTGGGAATTTTATTCATATTGGCTTCATACATGTATATACTCCATTGTGCAAATGTACAGAATTGTCTTTATCCAGTCCTCTGTTGAAGGGCATCTAGGTTGTTTCCAAAGTCAAGCCCTTGTGAATAGAGCAGCAATGAGCATGGTTGAACAAATGTCTTTGTAGTAGGCTGAAGTATCCTTTGGGTATATGCCCAAGAGTGCTATATATCCTGAGGTAGATTAATTCTAATCTTCCTGAAGAACAACTACTCTGATTTTCACAGTGGTTGTTCAAGGTTTTACTCCCACCTGCAATGGATGAGTGTTCCCCTTACTTCTCATCCTCACTACCATGAGATGTCACTTGTTTTCTTGATCTTAGACATTCTGATTGGTGTAAAATAAAATTTCAAAGTAGTTTTGATTTGCATTTTCCTGTATTGTTCAACAGTTTCCTCAGAAATTAGAACATTAAATCGTGCAGGAAGATAAACAGCTCAAAATAGCTTCAGGAAGTTTCAGAAACTGACCAAAGTCACTAGGTCCCTTTTTGCTAGAATAAGCAATAAAATCTGAGAGTCCTTTTCAGATATAGCAAAGCCAAGCAGCAAAGAAGTCTCTCAGAACATTGTTGCTTCCTGGAAGAAGCAGAAACCAGACGAGCTTCCTGGAAGAGGTTTAGATCAACTGAGGTACTAAGAAGGACACTCTCCAAGCTACTGAACTGCATCTGGGTTGTACAGTGTGCTTCTGGTTCCTGGCTCTGTGATCTGTCACCTATGCTGAGGTGGGGTTTGGTGAAATAGCTGTCTTTGAGTAATTTACATTCCTGTAAGTTACTACTCATTCATATTCTTGGAAATAACCCCCATAAAACTTATTGGTTTACAAAATTAGACTTTGATGGTATATGTACTTTGGTCTGACATGGGTTACATATCTGAGGTGAGTAGACATGTGTGCTATGTCTCCCCAGGTAAAACAATATCCTTATGGCTAAGAATATTGAACATTTTAAGTTTATTCAACTATTTAAGTTTCCTCTTTGAAGAATTCTGTTTAGATTTGTATCCCATCTTTAATTGATTTGTTTTCTTGAAATCTACTTTCTTCATATTAGCCCTCTATCAAATGTGGAGTTCGTAAAATTATTTACACTGCCACTTTGTTAAAATGACGGTGTCCTTTGGCTTATAGAAGTATTTCAGTTTTATGGGGTCCCATTTATTAATTGTTGATATTAGTGCCTGTGCTAAGGGTGTTCTGTTCATAAAGCCTTTTCCTGCGCCAATGAGTTCAAGTCTATTTCCCGCTTTCTCTTCTGTGGTGTATCTGTTTTGATACACCTAACCCTAACCCTAAACCCTAACCCTAACCCTAACCCTAACCCTAACCCTAACCCTAACCCTAACCCTAACCCTAACCCTAACCCTAACCCTAACCCTAACCCTAACTTTGATCCACTTGTAGTTGAGTTTTGTGGGGGGTGTTAAGTATTGCTCTATTTGGGTTCTTTTACATGCAGACATCCAGTTTGATCAGCCACACTGGTTTGGAGAGAATGGACAACCTTGTCTTGTTCCCGACTTTAGTGGAATTGATTAGAGAGTCTCTCCATTTAGCTTGATGTTGGTTATTTTTTCAGGGTGTATTTCTAGCTTCTCTATCAAACCTCATGTGTCTGGAGGTATGTGGATTTATGTTTGGGTCTATAATTTGACTGAACTCACCAACATGTTTGTTTTGGTGTCACTACCATGCTTTTACTACTACTGTAGCACCATAGTAGAACTTGAAATCTGGAATGGTGCTAATCTCACCAGTTCTTTTATTATTTAGAATTAGAATTGCGTTAGCCATCCTGTTTTTTGTTTTTTGTTTTTGTTTTGTTTTGTTTTGTTTTTGTGTTTTTTCCATATGAAAGTAAAAATTGTCTTTTCAAAGTCTAGGAAGGATTGTGTTACAAATTTGATGGAGATTAATTGGATTGAATTAGTAGGTTGCTTTTGGTAGGATGGGCATCTTTATTAATTATACTGATCCATGAACATGGGAGATCATTCCATCTCCTGATATTTTCTTTAATTTCTTTCTTCAAAGTCTTTATCATACAAGATTTTCATTTGCTTCAGTAGAGCTACCCCCAAGGTATTTTAAATTATTTGGGTGTATTATGAAAAGAATTGTTTCCCTGATTGCTTTATTCATATGTTTGCCAATTATATATAGGGAGGCTACTGATTTTTGTGAATCAATTTTGTATCCAGCTACTTTACTGAAGGTATTTATTAACTGTAGGAGTTTTAAGATAGAATTTTTAGAATCACTTATATATACTCTTATAACACCTTAAAATGACTATACTTTGACTTCTTCCTTTCCAATTTGTATCCTCTTGATCTCCTTCAGTTGACTTACTGGTCTAGCTAGAACTCAAGTGCTATCTTGGAAGAGAGTGGATAGCCTTGTCTTGTTCCTGATTTTAGTAGGATTGCTTTGAGTTTCTCTCCAAGTTGATTACTGGCTATAGTCATGCTATAAACTGAATTTATTATGTAGAAGTATGTCCTTTATATCCTTAATCTTATCAGGACTTTTATTATGAAGGTGTCTTGGATTTTGTCAAGGGCATTTTTCTATATCTAATAGATGATCACATGGTTTTTGTCATTCACTTTATTTATATGGTGGATTATGTTTATTGATTTACATATATTGAAACATTCTACATCTCTAGCATGAAGCCTATTTAATCAAGGTAAGTGATATTTTTGATGTATTCTTAAATTTGATTTTCAAATATTTTACTTTTATTTTTTCCATCTACATTTATAAGGGACATTGGTCTGTAACTCCTTTTTCTTTATTGGGTCTTTATATGATTTTGATATGAGGATAACTGTGGCCTCATAAAGGGAATTCAGCAATGTTCCTTCTGCTTCTATTTTGTGGATTATTTGCATTAACTCTTCTTTAGAATTCTGGTAGAATTCTGTACTAAAACCATCTGCCCATGGGCATTTTTTGTGTTGGCAGACTTTTAATTATACCTTTTATATTTTTAAGGGGAATGAGTACACGTTATAGGTCTATTGTTTATGAGATCTTGGTTTGACTTTGGTAATTGGTATATATTAAGAAAATTATCCAATTTAGTGAAGTACGGGTTTTTAAAGTATGTCCTTATGATTCTTTGGATTTCTTCAGTGTCTGTTGCTATGTCCCCCTTTTCATTTCTAATTTTGTTAATTTAGATATTTTATTTTCACCAATTAGTTAATTTGGATCAGAGCTTGTAAATCTTATTGATTTTCTCAAAGAACCAACTTTTTGTTTGAGTGACCATTTGTATTTCTTATTTGTTTGTTTTTATTCTACTTACTTAAGCCCTGAGTTAGATTATTTCTTGTTATGTACTCCTTTTGGATGTGATTTCTTCTTTTTGATCTAGAGACTTCAGGTGTAGTATTAAGTTACTAGTATGAGACCTATCCAGTTTTGTACTGAAGGCATTTATTGCTATGTATAAAATCTTGCCTCTTAGAATTGCCTTTATTTTGTCCTGCAGATTTGAGTATGCTGTGTATTCATTTTTACTCAGTTCTAATAACCATCTAACTTCTTTCTTAGTTTTGATCTTAACCTGTATCTCATTCAGTTGTGAGTTGTTCAGTTTTCATGAGTTTGTAAGATTTTTGTGTTTGTTTGTTTGTTTCTGATTTTGTTGATATCTAGCTTTAATCTGTGGTATTCAAACAGGATGCAGGGTATTATTTCAATTTTCTTTTATCTATTGAGACTTACTTTGTGTTTGAGCATGAGCCAATTTTGGAGAAAGATCCATGAGGTGTTAAGAAGGAGTTATATTCTTTTGTGTTTAAATGAAATATTCTTTAAATATCTGTTTTGGTCCATTTGGCATATAATGTCATTGTGTTGGTTTGAATAGGAATGGTCCCCATTGGTTCATATATTTGAATGCTTAGGCATTAGTTTGTGTCACTACAAAGTATGGCCTTGTTGGAATAGGTGTGACCTCATTGGAGTAAGTGTAGCCTTGGAAGTGGTGTGCCTTGTTGGTGTGGATGTGGCCTTGTTGGGTAGGTGTGGCTTTGTTGGAATAAATGTATCACTGGGCATGGGCTCTGGAATTCCCCAGTGCTCAAACCATGCCCAGTGCCTCACTCTTCCTGCTGTTTGCCAATCCAGAACCCCCAGCTACCTCTACAATACCATGTGGAAGAAGAGAATCAGCTCCTGCTACTTGTCCTTTGACCTTCATATACACCATGGCATGAGTGTGCCCAGAGACAAACACTAAACAAATGTAATAAAATAAAAACAAAGAAACAAACCAGAAGAAAACCCAACTAGCTCAGATGGAATTTCCATTGAAGAGGATGGAAGCTAAGGTGTGTTCAAATAGCCATCTGTCAGTCAGTACTCTTCCAAATTACTAACTGGATTATGAATTAGGATTTAAATCAGAATTCAAATGTTTATCTCATGAAGTAAACTAGTTAATTCCACTGAGTCTTGGTGCATGGGAAGGTAAAACATATATTCCACAGGTTTGTTGTTAAGATCATATAACATTGTATAAGAAACTGTTCTGAAAATAGGAGCAAAATAAACCAACCAGCCAACCAACCAATCAATAAACAAACAAAAACTAATGCTATTTTATAATAATTACCATAATATGAAGATATCTGATTCAATCACTTTTCTATGTCTGTGAACATGAGGTTCTGTGTTCTCTTTGGTGGGGAAAGGTATGGCTAGGGAAAAAGTTAGTCTTTGTGAGGAGTTACACGGGCGATCTGCTTAATACACTTAGATCAAACTTCAACACAGTTCAAATACTCTTTATGGAACAAGTTAACCTTTATCATTTATTTTTATAGAACAACTGTTTCAAATGTTTATGAGTTGCCCCATTCTGTTAAATTGGGGAAATCCCTTTTTGGGTGCTGTTTTAGTTAAGGTTCTATTGCTATGAAGAGACATCATGACCACAGCAATTCTAGTAAAGGAAAACATTTCATTGGAGCTAGCTTCCAATTCAGAGGTTGTCCATTACCATCCTGGTAGGGCCATGGTTGCCTGCAGGGGGGCAATGTGATGGAGAGGTAGCTGAGGGCTCTTCATCTAGTTCAGCAGACATCAGGTGTAAGTCGCTAGGCCAGGGTTAAGCCTCTCTCCCCCAACCAGCAACAAACTTTCTTCAACAAGGTATCATCTACTCCAAGGCCACACCTCTAATAATGCCACTGTCTATGAGTCTGTGAGTGCCATTTTCATTCAGACCACCATAGGTGGAATTATGTCAATTTTTTCCTAAAGAAGAAGTAAAGACTAGTGCACCTTAATAATTGGGAGCTGACTAGTAGCAGGGAGAAACAGAAACATACCACACTCTTGCTTGTCTCTGGGTTTCATAGGAAAGAATTAAAAACGTAAATCATAAGAATGTTCTAGCTTCCTTTCTGTTGCTGTGATAAAATACCCAGATCTAAATAATTTTTTGGGAAAAAAGGCTTCATTTGTGTTACAGTACCAGGATGCAGGAAAAGTCAAGGCAGTAACTCAAACATTTAGTCACGTCACATCCACAGTCAAGAGGGAAGAGAGAATATAGTGATGGATTCTCATTTTCTTGCCTGCTGTTTAAGTTCACCTATCTTTCTTCACTCTTACAAAATTCAGGGTCCAAGCTAAGAAATGATTCTGCCTACAGTGGGATTGGTCAACTAAATATCAAGAGAATTACCCCAAAGACATGACCACAGGTCAGTCTGATTTAGACAGTCCCACAACTGAGATTAATTCTTGGGTAATTCTAGGTAGTGCCAAGTCGACCCTTAAACCTAAGCATTGCTTCTCCTTTCAGTTCCTGGACCCCATCACGTGCAGGACCTTGCAGGTGCTGTGCATGCTGCAGCTGCCTCCATTCCGACCCTCACACTCTCTCAGTCTCCTCTTCTATAGACTTCTACATGCCTCCACCCCTAACAAGGATGCTATTCCCAATTGAAAACCACTAAACGGAAACATTTAATTGTTTTACTAAATGATAATCTAGTTTTCTCCAAGGGAGTCTCACTGGGAAAACAGATTATTCTTAAGTGTAAGCTTCATGTTTAGTAGTAGATGGCCAGTAGAAAATGAACTGAACAGCTTCTTTAGAGAGTCTTTGTATCATGATGTGTCAGGGCCCCACCCCACCCCTTTCTTCAATTTTGTCTTATTTTTTATTTTTCTTTTAATAAAATAAAATTGAGATTGTTTTTAAAGTCTACTGGTCTCTTTGGCTATATACTAAGGTTTTCCATTCAGTATTTTCATGAGGTTCCTAAGTGTGCTAACAAGTGGCTCTCTGAATATATTTCTGTTTCTTATACCCTTTCTTGGGCTCTTTGCCTTCTGTTTTGTTTGTCCTATTCTCATGTTTTAGTTTTGCTTCATCTTATCTTATTATATCATATTGTATTATATTATACTATTGTCTGTTAGAAGCTGTTTGTGATATAAGAGACAGAAAGTGGGGAGCTATCGATGGGAGGGAGATGGAGAGGAAATGGCAGGAGTAAAGGAAGGGTAAACCATAATTAGAATATATTATATGAGAAAAAAAGTTATTTTCAGTACAAGAGAATTAGCAAAACAAAGAAAAAGTAACCATCACAATAACCTATCTGAATGTCTGACGTATAAGCACACTTTTGCTAAATAGTGTCCCTAAAATGAGAGAACTATTTAAACATGATTGGAACAAAATATTTCATGAAGATATGAATAACTTGAGGATTTGCTAAGCAGAGTTAAAGGGTTAAAAAAGGATGGAATCTTCTCAATACAATTTACAGTCCTCCTGTGAAATTTCTGGTGCATTACATCAGATTTGGCTTTTTGGAAGGAAATTAATCCCTTTGAACACCTACTGTTTACCAGCTGCTTTACATAAGTCTTCTCAATTAATGCACACAGCAGCCCTTTAGGGTATAAATTATTCATACGTGACTTGTGAGAAAATCGGTTTAGAGTTGTTAAGATCTAAGTTCATAAGACAGTAGGTGGTAGATCTGAGACCCAACCTGTCTGATTCCAAAGTCATTCCTTTTCTTCCTTACTGCCTTGGAATTCCCAAGCCCACCGTGTATTATTGTGGTTCATGTGTTTGCTGGAGGTAATGATGGGTATGGCAAAGGCTTTGGACACTACAGTGTGTTCTTAGTGCCATCCTACATGGATCTGCAGATTTTATCCTTCAGATAAAAATAACCCAAGAGGATTGGGTGTGATGCATGCTTTAAATCCCAGAACTGGGGGCAGGCAAATCACTCTTAGTCTACATAATGAGTCCCAGGCCAGCCGGGGGTCCACAGTAAGACCCTGTCTCAATATAATAAAGTAAATAAAATGAGAAAAAACAGAGAATATCCTAAGTGTTGTTCAAGAACATATTTTCGTGCATTTATTACATGAATTTTGAATATATCATATTAATTTTTAAATTTAAGAACACATAACTTAGAGGTTTCACTGAAAATACTACTCCATAGAAAAGTTTCAATGGGAGTTAGAGACTCATGTTTACATACTAAAGACGAACATATGACTAAAATAATCTTTAAAACTATTCGCTTCAAAGCAGGTTTCCTTACAGCATGTCCATGCAGCCTTAGTTTTCCTGACCTCTCTTCTCCTCAACCTTTCTCTCCTTACCCTAATTCACTTTCACATCCCCTCTGCTTGATTACCCTCCCTGTCTTCCACTTAAATCTCTTTGATCACCCCCCCCCCCACCTTTAATGGGATCTATTCTATATCCCTGGAATCTTTCCACACTTATCCCACATACACATACATATATAAACATTAGAAGCTGAAGCACAAACAACCTTACAATTGCTTGGAACTTCACATTACTAGAAAGCTAAAATGAAGTGATCGGATGACAAAGTATGGGTATATCTGAGCTCTCTGGAGCTCTACTTGACTTCTCTTTTCTGTGGTACTGTGCTGGTTAGTTTTGGTCAACTCAACCCAAGCTTGAATCACCTGAAAAATGAGATATTCAGTTGAGAAATTGCTTCCATCAGAATGGCCCATGGCATGTCTGTGGGGCATTTTCTTGGCTGCTGATTAATAGAAAAAGGCCCAGGTTATTACGGGGTGGGGGGTGTTTCCATTCCAGGATAGGTGGTCCTGGGATAAATAAGAAAGACAGTGGAATAATATTAGCTTGAGAAAAAGCCAGCAATTAGTATACCTCTATAATATTTTTACCTTGGCATCCTTCAAAGATGATGTATGATATACAAGTGTAAGCCAAATAAACCCTTTTTTTTTTTCCTAAGTTGATTTTGGTCTATAAACCACAGCAACAGAAAGCAAACTAGGCCAGGTGCCGTACTTGATCTTCACTGTAGGGTAAACTTGGAGCAGCTCTGACTGTCAGTTGGTACCACAATATGGGTTACCCTGGCCCTTGTAGTCCTTCTCCTTGTTCTCCATGTTCCAGAACATTTCTCACCTGCTGTTGGGTGATCCACATAGGCCTAAGAAGCACTGGATGTCAGATAGTAATAGGTCTTCAGAACTTAAAAAGATGCCATTGTGCACAGAGACTGACCGCCAGCAGCTTCCGGCGACGGCCGGAAACCTCAGCTTGGGCCACAGGGCCCCACAGCTAATCAGCGCCGGGACAAAGATCCCTCGCCGGAGATCGCAAGACCCAGCAGAGGGCCAAAGACACGCCCC
>JAPYYD010006552.1:0-11057 GCA_028551405.1 Uromys caudimaculatus
GAAGTCTGGTGTAATTCTGATAGGTCTGCCTTTATATGTTACTTGACCTTTTTCCCTTACTGCTTTTAATATTCTTTCCTTGTTCTGTGTATTTGGTGTTTTCACTATAGTATGACAGGACGAATTTCTTTTCTGGTCCAATCTATTTGGGGTTCTTTAAGCTTCTTGTATATTTATGTTCATCTCTTTCTTTAAGTTAGGGAAGTTTTCTTCTATGATTTTGTTGAGGATATTAACTGGTCCTTTAAATTGGGAATCTTCACTCTCTTCTATACCTATTATCCTTAGGTTCTGTCTTCTCATTGTGTGCTGGATTTCATGGATGTTTTGGGTTAGGAGCTTTTTGCATTTTGTATGTTCTTTTACTGTTGTGTCGATGTTCTCAATGGTATCTTCTGCTCCTGAGATTCTCTCTTCTATCTCTTGTATTCTGTTGGTTATGCTTGCATCTATGACTCCTGATCTCTTTCCTAGGTTTTCTAATTCCAGGGTTGTCTCTTTTTGTGATTTCTTTATTGTTTCTATTTTTATTTTTAGCTCCTGCATGGGTTTGTTTATTTCCTTTGTCTGTTTGATTGTGTTTTCCTGTATTTCTTTCATGGATTTCTGTGTTTCCTCTTTAAGGGTTTCTTTTTCTTTACCTCTGTTCTCTTGTGTTTCTTTAAGGATGTTATTCATTTCTTTCTTAAAGTCTTCTATCATCATCATGAGAAATGATTTTAAATCTGAGTCTGAGTCTTGCATTTCTGGCGTATTGGGGACTTCAGGGCTTGCTGTGGTGGGAGAGTTGGGTTCTGATGATGCCAAGCGGCCTTGGTTTCTGTTCCTTAGGTTCTTGCCCTTGCCTTTTGCCATCTTGTTAACTCTGATATTAGTTGATCTTACTTTCTGGCTATGGCTTTTCTCACCTGCAGGTCTCTGTATCAATAGTCCTTGAAGACCAGCTCTCTCTGAGAGGTGTTTTTTCCATGCTCCTGGGTGAGTAACTTTCTCCTGGAGCTCCTTGACTATGGATCCCTGGTGGCCCAGGCAGACATCTCCTGCCACAGCCACCGCTGTTGGGATCCAGGGGGTTTCTATGCCCGCCTACCGCAGTCCCTGTGTCTCGCAGGTTTGGGGCAGTTCCTGGTGAGCTGTGGAGCTTGTCTTGGGCCCACTCCTGGCTTTTCCAAGCTCCTGGGAGGGTATCCCTCTCCTGGCGCTAATCAGCTATGGAGCCCTGTGTCCCAAGCTGAGGTCGGGCATTTTCTTATAGGGCTGTATTTATCCAAGAAAATAAGATTTTGTTTAATCTTCATAGACAATCTACAAAAGCATCATACAATGCGATATGCTTATGAAAAAGAGGTAATTCTTAGAGCAATAGAGCTGTAGGAGAATAGGGGGCATTCAAGTAGGGAAGTCAGAATTGGTAGTATCATTATTTCTGAAGAGAAAATTCTATAAATAAAAGACCCTAAAGATGGTCAGAAAATACCCGTAGCTGAGAAACAAATTCAGCAAAGTAGCATAATAGAAAAGTAAGACAAAACGATAAGTTCTCTTTTTATATTCAAATGATGAACATATAGGAAAAGGAATCAAGGCTACAGAAAATATATGTCAGTCTCCAGGGAGTTGGGAGGCCTGGTGGCATGGGAGTGGGGGCATCCTCTTAGAGAAGGGGGGGAGGCATTAGGAACAGTCAGAGGGCAAACCAGAGGTGGGGGGATAAATCTGGGCTGTACAGAAAGATTAAAGAATCAAAAACCCCCAAACAAAATTTAAAAACACAAAAAATCACAAAAGCCACTCAACAGACAAAAAAAAAAAAAAAAAAAAAAAAAAACCTTTAAGTAAATTTGACCAAACCATTCTTTTCAAGAAGGAGCTGAAGGAGTTAGCAGCCCAATAGGAAGAACTATCAAACTACCAGACACCCCAAAGAGCCGGGGCACTAAACCACCAACCATAGAATACCCATGGCTCCAGCTGCATATATAGCAGAGGATGGCTTTATCTGGCATCAATAGGAGGGGAGCCCCTTGGTCCTGTGGAGGCTCCATGACCCATTGTACAGGATTGCTAGGGTGCTGAGGCAGGAGTGGGTAGGCTGGTGGGGGAGTCTCATAGAGGTAGGGGGTAGGGGGCATGGGATAGGGGTTTGTGGAGGGGAAACTGGGAAAGGAGATAACATTTAAAATGTAAATAAATAAAATAACCAATAGAAATATGAAAAATATTAATTTTATCCAGTAACAGTTAATGTTTTGTCAGAAATAAATTTCTTCCATAAATACTGATAAAGAAATTTGGCGACACATTAATTCTAATTTGGGTATATCTGAGTGTCTTAGTCAGGGTTTCTATTCCTGCACAAAAATGCTATCATGACCAACAAACAAGTTGAGGGGGAAAGGGTTTATTCAGCTTATACTTCCATATTGATGTTCATCACCAAAGAAAGTCAGGACAGGAACTCACACAGGGTAGGAACCTAGAGGCAGGAGCTGATGCAGAGGCCATGGAGGGGTGTTACTTATTGGATTGCTTCCCTTGGCTTGCTCTGTTTGCCTTCTTATAGAACCCAGGACTACCAGCTCAGAGATGGCACTGCCTACAATGGGCCTTCCCATCTTGCTCACTAACTGGGAAAATGCCTTACAACTGGATCTCATGGAGGCATTTCCTCACCTGAAGCTCCTTTCTCTGTGATAACTTCAGCTTGTGTCAAGTTGACACACAAAACCAGTCAGTACACTGGACAAATTTGTGTATAGGTATCTTAAATTTTATTAGACATTAAAATCTTTCTGATTTAATTATTCTACTTATTCAAAATATGCATCTTTTAAAATGAAGCAGTAACATCAGAAACTAAAAATAATTTAAGGTAAGATTTTTATTTCATTTTCTTTAAATTTTATAGTTAGTGCAAAATTTTTATTAAAAGATATTTTTAATTTAATCTTTTATTTATTTATTTACATCCCTGATTTTATTCGCCTCCCAGTCTAATCTCCAACTGCTCCACATCCCATAACTCCTCCCTAACCCTCTGTTTCCACGAAGATGTCTCCACTGCCCACCCCCCCCCCACCAGACCTCTAAACTCTCTGGGGCCTCCAGTCTCTTGAGGGTTAGGAGCATCATCTCTGACTGAACCCAGAACCGGCAGTCCTCTGCTGTACATGTGTTGGGGGCTTCATATCAGCTGCTGTATGCTGCCTGGTTGGTGGTCCAGTGTCTGAGAGAGATCTCGGGGGACCAGGTTAATTGAGACTGCTGGTCCTCCTATAGGGTCCCCTCCTCCTCAGCTTCTTCCAGCTTTTCGTAATTCAATCACAGGGGCAGCAGCTTCTGTCAATTGATTGTGTGCAAATATCTGCATCTGACTCTTTCAGATGCTTGTTGGGTCTTTCGGAGGGCAGTCATGATAGGTCCCTTTTTTTGAGTGCTCCATAGCCTCCATAATAGTGTCAGGCCTTTGAGCCTCCATTTGAGCTGGATCCCTCTTTGGACCTGTCACTGGACCTTTTTTTCCTCAGCCTTTTCTCCATTTCCATCCCTGCAGTTCTTTCAGACAGGAACAATTATGGATTAGTTTTGGCTGTGGGATTACAACCCTATCACTCACTTGATGCCCTGTCTTCCTGCTGGAGGTGGGCTCTATAAATTCCCTCTCCAAACTGTAGGACATTTTATCGAAGGTCTCTTCCTTTGAATCTTGAGTATCTCTCACCTCCCAGGTCTCTGGGACCTTCCGGAGGGTCCCCCCAACCTCTTACCTTCAGAGGTTGCCTGTTTCCATTCTTTCTGCTGGCCCTCAGGGCTTCAGTCCTTTTTTCCCTTACCCAAAACCAGATCAGGTTCTCCTCTTCAACCCCCTCCACTTTCTGTCCCAGGTCCCTCCTTCCCTCCCCCTTTGTGATTGCTTTCTTAAAATATTACACTGAAAACTAACTGAAGAACATCCATTTATGGCCTACTGTTCTCATAGAATAGAATTTCTACCGTGTCTAATAATTAGGGCCCACAAAATTATTGACTTCTGGCAAGGAGTGAAATTTAAGTAATAAATTACTGGTTGTCACAAGATTTGTTTTATTCGTCCATTCCTTCTCAACTCATTCTTAAGGTGTAACATAAAACTGCAGTAATTTATGGACTATGGATTTACCTAGCGTCAGAGTAATATTTATCAGAATTCTATATCTCCTATAGAATTAGCTTGTCTGTTTTAATTTACAAACCTGTGCATGCTATTGAAAATTCTTTTGTTATTCTTACCTGTAATATCATAAAATTAAATGCGTCAAGTAAGAAATTCTGTCTAAAAAATAGACTAAAATTTACTGGAGACAATTTATTACATAAGAAATGTGTAAGCTATATAGTTTACATATGCATGTGAGGCATAACTGACCATTAAAGTGTTAAGGAATGATAATCATTATAAATCATTGCAATTAAAAAAATCCCAAATCTAATCCTAAAATGAAAGCTAACATCATATCTGGTAGAGTATTTCCTAAACATTAAAGTTAATTTTATTTAATCTTTTATCATTATTTATTCATAGTAAATAAAGCATTGAATTGACTTGAAATTTTTAGGTCTGGCACATTATTCCAATATGCAATATTTATTAAATCAATTAGGATAAACATGACTATATATGGTTACCAAACATTTTTCACAATGCTAATAATTCTCAGAACCATCTTTTAATACAGGTACTATTTTCATCTTGCTGTCTTTTGATACTTGTATAAATTGAGTTATAGCAGTAAATGTATCCAACCAATGATTAATTATTAGCTTCAAAATTGGAGTTTGAAAAGTTGCTTAACTTTAAACCCTTATTTCCTAGACATAGAAGTAAAGATGTGGTTGTGTTATTGGTTGAATCAGAGGAATTAAGAATTTACAAATTAGATAGAAAATACAAATAATGACAGTGCAGAAAAGATTAAAAACTTTAAATCTCAATGTCTCCTTAAATTGGGCAAATCATGAAATATTTATTGTCTAAAATACTACCATATAGATTGAAGAAGAACCATTTTGTCTAGACTCAAATGTATATTATGCAATAACATTGGTAATGCTATCTAATATCTTATAGTTTACACAACTCAGAAAACACATGAAATAAAAATCTTATATTTATAATGTAAAATTAAAAATAATTTTGGATAAATAAATAATTGTCAAATTTAGTTATATGAATCAAAGAAACAATAATATATATATGTATGTATACATATATAATTTGATTTATTAACTCAGATTTATTCAATTATAGTAATTAAGTTAAGTTAAAAGTAATGTCTTATAGAGGCAGAATGAATGAGGTACAAAAGAAGAAACTGCAGGGAGATACTGGTAGAAATATGGAATGAAAATATATATTTTTAAATTTATCAAACTTTCAAATAATAAAAATATCCAAAACCATTCTTTATTCTTTATTCATGTTTTTCTTTTCTTTTTGTAACCTAATTAAAATTCCTCTCAAATATGGCCAGTACATTTTAAATGGTATAAAAAATGATAAATTATAAAATGAAATTTATATGATAGTGCTCTCAATAAAATTTTATATCATTGTAAAAATTTAGTACCATTATATGTTTGTGTGTGTTTTGTGTGTGTGTATATATATATATATACATATATATATATGTATATATATATAAAAAACTTGATTTTAGCTTATTTTATATTAATAAACAACAATCCACAGTTTGTTGACTAATGCTATTTTTCATTTTAAATAATTCAGTAGAAAAATTTACTAACTAAATCACATTTTTAAATTTAAAATCATGCAAATTTGCAAATTAATTTAACTAAAACATCATGGTTTGTTTCTTTAAATGTCATTGTGTTAGGATATTTTATATGTAATTTATTTTACTATATTTTATCTTATTTTATTATCATCCATAAAATTCTTTTTTGTTTCTTACTAAAAGTTAGAAGGAGGGGTATCTAGATGGGAAGAGAAGTAGGGAGAAGCTGGGATGAGTAGAGAGCAAATGGTAAATATGATCTCTCGCTCTCTCTCTCTCTCTCTCTCTCTCCATATATATATATATATATATATATATATATATATATCCCATAGTCACTAAGTTTTAGTGAGAAAATCAGATAGGCCAGTTTTGTTGGCTTCGAGTGAGGACCTCATGGTAGATAGTTGATTCAAGTGATTCCCAAACCAGCCTTGTGATGAATGTATAAAGATATCTAGGTATGTGCACATTAAAAAGCATTGATAAAATATATTTCCATAAATAATTTAACCTTAAGTCATGTTTGTCTTCACTTCAATGTACATTTCATTTTTTTTCTCTAAGGAATACATTGACATTTTCACTCTTTACTATCTCGATTTGTTTAAATATTTATCAGTGTTCTGAGGTAGTTAAATTTCACAAAACGTTAGTCATTAAAACTTAACATAGCACTTCCTATGGTGATGAATATCTCTTTCAAATGTGTTCCTCCCAAAACAGATGAATAAGGTGGTGATTTATTATTTAATAGATTGACACTCATTCCATCTCTAGTGAGATCTACCAGAAATATATTTAAGATGAGTTAAGACAATGATATTTAAAATATACATTTTTAATATTAAGATATTCAGACTCAACACAGAAATCTGGTATTACTTTGTTTTTACTGCTTTCTCTCTGACCAATAATATTCTCGGGTGTATATATATATATATACACACACATATGTGTACATATGGCTTTGATAATATTCATTGATTACATATAAGTGGTATAGTGTTGAATTTTAATACATTTACACAGAATACATGTAGCAAAACATGGCATCGACTAACATATTCCTCTTCACTTCTCATCATTCTACATTTGAGTCAAGTTTCTATTTTATTACGTTAGCATATAATAGAATATTATATATTCAGGATTCTTTCCTTAAAATTATGCAATGTTTTCATGACAAGGGTATTTTCCCATATGAGGACACAGTAATTGCTTTATTAATGATTGAAATAATAAAAAAAATGAATGCAGAATCAGAGTTATGAAAATATAGAAAGCTAATAAATGAATACTAGGAAAATGCCACATATTTGTCCCCCAAATATACACTTGAGATAGAAGAATCAACACATTTTAATCTCTTTTTATAATCAACACTGAATGCAGAAGTATCTCAAAACAACAGTTTTTCTATGGCAGGAATATGTTTCCAATATAAAGAGTACTGAAAGCAGAATCATTGGAAATATATTTAATATTTTATGAAAGAAAAATGTATGGAATCTAGTACATTCACCATGAACTAGTCTTTTCATTTTTGACTACAGGAAAAGCTTGGGTAAATGTGTTGGAGACACCCCACAATAAGCTCAAAATGTCCGGGACCCCTGATGACAAGGAAGAAAAGCCTGCCAGGGGTACCTTGTTTCAGAGCCCGAGGCAATAGCCTCTTAGAAGCCCCTCTATGAGTACTGAGTGGCCCCAAGGCGGGATTCTTTGTTGCAAGCACCTCGTGATGTCATTTCTGCTATTATCCTTTGTACTTATTCTTTTTTGCCATTTACTGTTCCTTTTCTTTTTCCTTCCTTGATTAAACCGATATTTGGTGACTTGGCAAGATCTAGTAGGAGCCCTCTATATATCCAGAAACTATATGTTACCAAATATTAAGGTGAAGGCTGTTCGTGACTTCAAGAGAAATGTATGTTACAGCCACTAGCTCTGGGTGGAATTGAAAGTAACCTAGAGCCGCAGGCAGACATGAATAATTCTGTAGATCTTACCCCAGATCTTAGTCTCAATTCTGTATAATAAAAATAGGATATTTTTATCATAAAATTGAGGATGGAATAATATGCAGATATTTTCCAGATAGTTAGCAATAGGTTCGTTGGGTTTAGGAACAATGGTGGCAGCTCCCTTGGAATTCTCCGTACAGGTTAAGTGAGGATGTTTTTGTAGACAGACAGATGGGGTCCAAAAATTATAAAGACTGCAGGATCAGCAGTGTGACCTCATGTTTGCCCTTATATGAAAGCATACTGTCTCACATATCCTCTGAAAGATACTGACTTTGTAACTTCAATACTATTGCCCCAGACCTCTCTGGAGACTGGTGGTCGAGACTGGACCCTGGCATGAATGATTTCTAAAATTCATCCTAACTATATTCAAAGCTGACTTATAAACATACAGTCAACGAAATGTTAAATAATACCAAGGTAAATTCCAAGCAATTATTAACAACCTATGTAATATTTAAAATTTTACTTACAGTTTCTAAAAGGATACATCAACTGATCAACTGTTATGATAATTGGATGTCCTAAATGTGAACATGAATATAGATTATTTGAACAGGTTAAAGATTCACACTTCATTTGAGGATTTTGTGTTTTCTTATACAGAGGATTGGCTGTGGCAAACCTTCATGATTCTGATGCCCCCACAAAAGGCAGTGGGTAGGAGCAAGGGGGTTCAGGATGTCTTATTTTTATTAGTTTGTTGGCTAACCTATAAAATAAACTTTCTTTAGGGAAGGCCACTGCCCACATCAACTTTATTGGCAATCATTATGAGGTCACTTTCCAAACAAACCAGTTTTAAACTTGAATAAAGATTCTGATTAAGTCTAGGCATTTTAACACACTCATTCAAAACTGTCTCATGTCTGGATAAATCATATGCAGAAGCTTCATAGCTACAGAAACATCATGCATGGACAGGTGGGTGCTGTCACAGATGAAATGTCTTGCTCAACAGACCAGAAAAACAAATTAAAAGCTATATTGTACGATTATAATTATAACTAAATTTTCAGATGAGCAGCTGGCAACTTTCAGAGGACTCAGAAAATATCGATTTAATATTTTGAAATAAAAATATTATTTCACACATACACACACACGTGTGAGAGAGAAAAAGAGAGAGAGAGAGAGAGAGAGAGAGAGAGAGAGAGAGAGAGAGACAGACACAGACACAGACACAGACACAGACACAGACAGATGGAGACAGAGAGATTGAGAGATACAGAGACTGCACACAGTGCACTTGCTGGCCAGGTAAAGGCATAACCTAACAATTCTTATTGAAAACAGTAGAAAAAATTATGAGAAAGAATTAAAGTATTTAAAAAATATATAAAAAATAAATAATATTTTTACAGGTCATATTTTTAATGGCAGCAAACATGTTTGATTAAATCACCACTACAAAATTCTTGCCTTCAGGTGAATTTTCCAATACGAACATAAAGCCATAAAGTATAAAGGTTCAGAGAGTCATCACACATGTAAGCTTAGAAACACAAGTTGCAATTCATCAGTATATAAAACTAAGAACGGTAATTTATTTCTTTGTTTTATGAACTATGGATGATACTGAGTGAACCTAAGTTTGAAATTTAAATGTATTAAAATGTGCAGAAAGTTTTATTATTAATTTTGGACCTTATATGCAAAATTATTTATAAAAATCATTAAAATATTGATTCTTGGCCGACTATTATTATTTGTTATCTACTAAGTGCTTTTCTTTTTCACACAATGGTAAACTTTATTTTTTACAGACACTAAAGTGCTGCTTACAAAAAGCCACTCTTGTTTTGCAATGTAAGTCAAGAGTCAAACTCACACAGTTGTTAAGACTTAAAATTGAAGCAAAATGTTTTATCTGCCTTTAAATACAAAAAATGATTGGTAATTTCCTATGGCAATTACCTAGAATGTAATGTTTCCCATGGAAAATTTTCTTTACAAAGCATTTAAGTGGTTATTGATTTGTGTTTACGAATTTATCTAAGTTCACATGTTTACAATTTTAATTGTGAAAAAAAAAAAACACTAAAGTGTTTTGTTTAAGGTTTTATGTGTCATTTTGACATTTCTCCAGAAGATACACACTGGTTCACTTTTACAAGTGAATGATCACTGCAGAATACCTGCTGGTAAGGTTAGATTGTTGCCGAGAAGAACTCATTAATACCATTTTGGATCTACATTCTAAGCATAGAACTGCAATATTCTGAATTAAAATATTAAACACAAAATAATGATTTATTACTACTTAATACCACATTGAAGTATAACTTCTTTTAAATTTTAACTTGGCAACTTATAACACATCAATATGACGACTCATTCTGATGTTTAATTTGTCCTGGATTTGGGCAATAGAGGTTTCTTCCAGCTGGTGCTAGAGTTTTGTCATGCTCCCATCTGGTATTTCTGAATACTTAACTGGGCTAAATTTGAATCCACAGACAAAAATGAGACTTTCCAACACATTTAATATAGCAAAGATTTTAAATGTCAAAAAACTCATTGCCACAGAAAGCTACATATAAACAGAATGTCTCTATTCCATATTCCTCTTAATGTTAGTATAGGAATTTCAACAGAATTAAATTGATGACTCAAATTAGAATTATAGAACTTCAGGCTGAGGGTGATTTATTTTTCACTTTTCTGTATGAAGTTGGTCATTTCTACTGCCAACAGGAAATATTGAAATACTTAAAAGGCAATGCTCTTCTATGACATCCATTTACATTATGGAATTTACATTATTATATCTAAACAACCTTCCTAAGAAAATACACTTCTGAAGTTTATTTCAACAAATAAATAAAATTAATTATAACATTTAAATCCATTACAAATTAGATCATTATAAAAATGTTTCCCGTGGTGCTTTGAAAACCTATTGCTAGTTGTATCATTCATCATCACTACTTCATAAATCAAGACTTTACAATTTAGACTGGATGAAAATAAAATAAATTAGAGAATGTTCAAAAAATGGGGAACAGAGCTAAACAGAGAATTCTCAACCGAGGAAATTCTCAGGGCAGAGAAGCACCTAAAGAAATGCTCAACATCCCAAGTCATCAGGGAAATGCAAATCAAACAAGTCTGAGATTCCACCTCACACCAGTTAGAATGGCTAAGATCAAAAACTCAGGTGACAGCAGATGCTGGTGAGGATGTGGAGAAAGAGGAACACTCCTCCACTATTGGTGGGACTGCAAGCTGGTACAACCACTCTGGAAAT
>JAPYYD010006553.1:0-11057 GCA_028551405.1 Uromys caudimaculatus
GACTGGGTTCAGAGTCTTCTGCCTGCAGGATGCTCCGATGCTGTGGAGAGAAGCTGTCGGCGATGGAAAGAAGCAGGAGACAAAACATGCGTGGGGGCAAGACGAAATCCCGATCAAGCCCAAACAATCTTTATTGTTACATATATTTAAACACTTTAGGGCGGGAAATGGCAGAGGAAGGGGGAATTCATAATGTAACCAGACATCACATAGATAATTATATGTCATTGTTGTCCTGGGGCTTTAGGCTGGTTCAGAACAGGAAGTCTAATCCCTTGCTGGAGGCAGTGACAATGGGGAGGAAACAAAGGGATGCCTGCTGTGGAGCCGGAACACCTTGATTTGCTAATTAAGCCAAGCCTGACTATCTAATTAAGACAGTCTGGTCTCTGGCAGGAAGAGATCAAAGAAATGCCCGCTGTGGGGTCCGAGACACTATGGCTAGCAAAATAAGTCAAACCTGGGATTCTTCATCTAGCAGAATATGTCAAGGCTCGATTAAGCCAAAGCCTTTGTCTCTGACACTCATCAGAGGAAACCAAATTGTGGGGGCCATTATTTAGCATTGGAATATATTTCAGCACCAGGCCAAACCCCTACAAGTTTGCCTTTGGGAATGAGGACCAAAAAGAGTGTCAGAGTCCATAGCACTAGAACTGAGAACTGAAGACTAAGGATGAGCTAAGTAAATGGCACACAAGGGGGAAAATCTTTGCTTACAGACTGGGAAACAAAGAGGTGTGTTTATACTTCTGGAAACCTATAGCGCATAATGCATCATTAAGCAGGAGGCAAATTATCTCAGATACCAAACTGTGTTATATCCATGATGTCATACCAAGTTTACAGACTTCTGAGCATATATCAACATTCCAGAATTAACATAGAAAAGCTTGCTACACAGCAGTGGGGAAGCATAGCAGGAGTGGGAACCAGGCAGGGAAAACAATGCTGCCAATTGTTCAGATAAAAAGCACTAACAGGAACTTACAGAAGAGGGTAGGCTGTACTAGGTGCACTCCCTTCATTCCAGCACTAAGAAAGAAGAGGCAGGAAGATCTCTGCAAGTTTAAGGACAGCCTGATATATAGTGAGACCCTGTATCTAAATGAATAAGCAAAATTAATAAAAACACAAAGGAAGATAGATAGCACTGGGACTTGTGGAACAGTTGTACAAGGAAGGAGGAAGCTGACATGAAGATGGATGATCTGGTCCAGCAAGCTAGTGACTATGACAGCAAGCAAAATGGGAAAACAGAAGTCAGATGGATTTAAGGAAACACGATTCATTCATTCACTTTATTAGTGAGTGTGTGTGTGTGTGTGTGTGTGTCTGTGTGTGTGTGTGTGTGTGTGTGTGTTAGAGAGAGGGGGGGTTATGTCAGCCTACACATGGAGATTGGAAATTAAATTTGTGGCAGTAAAGTCAGTTCCACCTTTGTGTGGGTTATAAGAAACAAACTCAGGTCAGTAGCTTGACTGATAAGCATTTACCCACATAGCCACCTCACCAGTCCCTATTAAATTTTTTGCCCACTGTGGTACTAGGGACCGTACCAGGGTCTCCTGAATGCTAGGCAAACACTCTACCACTGAGCAATATCCCTAGCCATTTCTTTATTTTTTATTTTGAGGCAGTGTCCAGTAAGCATGCCAAAGCTGTCTCTAATTTTTGTGTGTAGCCCAGGATAGAATCAAATTTCTTGAACTTCCCATATAGCTGTAATAACAAGCCTATGCCACCGAGTCCAGAGTGAATTTCAACTCTGACATGAAAAGTCAATGTGACTGTCAAATACATACAGCTTAAAGTCAGGTCTCAGGGAGATTTACCCAAGGAGAAGAAGAATTTCCAGGAATGCCAGAACACAAAGGGGAATAGAGAGGAAAGAGCCAGCAGCTGACCAGGAGAGGCCAGAGGACCCTGAAAGGCTGAGAAATGGGTTATTAAGAACAAAGAAGAGGGACTAATGCTAAAAAATGACTTGAGTGGTATGGGGCCATGAGGAATCCCTGTTGAACAGAAGTGCGTACCTAGAGTTGAGTACAGCAGACTTCAAATAGAGGTGGATTGTAGTCAGTATAGCAGACAGTAATATGGTTTTCCAGGAGAGTGAGAAGTCACAAGTGTGAGTCGATTTGACTGCAGGGGTGAATGGCAGGGTAATAGGGTCATATAGTAAGACTCTATAATCAGTCTAGAAGCACCAGGGTGGGGAACAGATCGAGGCTGGTGTGGCCTGGTCCACAGACCCATGAGCTGAAGAATTCAAGCCGGGTAAGCCCAGCAGGTGCTGAAGGGGGAGGCAGGCCATTTGAGAATATTCAATAGAAGTGAAGTTAGAAAATCAGGCCTTCTCCCTAAGACACCTAGAGGATGATCTGGTGAGGACAGAGTGAGTTGAGTCCCCAAGATGACCTCAAGAGGAGGCATGGTCAAACTATCGGAGGCAAAGTGCATTCGAAAGTGACCTGCTGCTATTAAACCCTAGGTTTCCTAAGCCTTGTTGGCATGGGCTCACATGTGAAGCACTTTGGGAGCAGTTCAGACCCTCATCTGAGGCCCACTGCCAGAGTGACCATTTCTACAGGGAACAGTCACAGCATCCAGCATGGCAGGGAGAGCTTCAGCTGGAAGGACATTCACAACTCAGGAGTCCTTACCACCATGCCTCATCGCTGAACCTTGGGCAGAAGCACTCACACACCAGTTAGCCAAGAAAACCAGGAAGCCTGGGACACAGAATTCCCTGGTTACCAGCCTCCTTCAGTGTGAAGCAATGGGGCCATGGCCACACAAACATGGACCAAAGCCTGGGGCACCTCAGGGCTGGGGCCAGGTGACAAGGTTGGAGGTTAGAGGCTCAGGAGAGATGAAACCAAATAGGAGAAGCCTGTAAGAGAGGGGCAGGAACTGGGAATCAGGCTAAGGGGCTGAGACTGCATCTGTCCAAGTAGAGTGTCCTTGGTTAATCTACTCAGGCCCTGGTGCAGTATGAGAGAGGTGAGAAGGATGAGTCTAGAATAAAAGTCACAAGACACCTGTCATACCCCAAGGAAACCTTTATGCTACATTTAGGCCAACAACTTCTTTATTTCTTATCTAATCCTAGCATTATGTACCATTACCCACTCATTCTGTTTCCATGAGAAATACCTAACAGGACACAAAGCCAAGGTTCCTAGCCTCAGTCCCCTGGCAATGGAACAGCATCTCATCTGAGGCAAGTAGAAGGAAAGTCAGGCCCAAAAGGCTGAAAAACCCAGGAGGAACCATGGCTTCTGTCTAGGGAAAGGGGGATTGTTGTCCAAACACCCCAGGTCAGGCTACATGGATGCTGTCACTGACAGAGTCCGTGGCCCAGAAATTGGGGACCCTAAACCCATCACCTCTCATCTGCTGACACTTTTGATGACACTCAGATCATTCCCAAAATCCTCTGGGCTCTGCCAAAGTATCACTAGAAGGTACAGAACATAACTGGCTTTTGTTTAGTCAATACTAGCAGAGTCCTGTTGGTTTGCTTTCTGTTCTCTCTTCATTGTACTTGAGCCCTTCACTCATTCTTAGGACATTTTTATAGACATTTATAAATAAGACAGACTTGTCTGGGAATGAATATCAGTAGGCAGAGTGTTTGTTTCCATACTGTAGGCGCCAGGTTTGATCCGCAGCAATGCATAAAACCTGATGGGATGGTTAGCCTTAATTTCTAACTTTACCCAATCTAGAATTAGCTACAGAGACTCTCAATGAGAGATTGCCTACATTAGGTTGACCTGTGGGTATGTCTGCTTAGGGATGTTTTAATTAATTAATGGGGGCAGACCCAGCCCACTGAGGGCCAACCATTCTCTAGACATGGGTTCCTAAACTATCTAGGAATGAAGAAATTGCCTCCATGATGCCAAGCAATATGGGGGCACAGGTACAAAAATAGTTACCAGGTTAGAACTGATAAAGAGTTTTAATAAAAAAGTGTATTACAGGAGAAACAGAATTCTCAAAAATATCCATGCTGAGATGGAAGAGGAGACCTTTTATGTCAGAGGGGAAGTTCCTCAATCTTAACCCATGATCCTTTTGTGGGATATCATATCTAGACAGAGAAGGAATGCCCATCTCGTTATCCTTACAAGCAATAAATTTTTGGGAATCATTAGGGGATCCCCTGATTCATAAGGCATTATGTGTTATGGGATCAGAATTACAGAAAGTCAGGTTCTGAGGTTGAAAGAGGAGGGGCAGGGTTCATTCACTATGGACCTTCTTGGTTCTATAGTTTTCCCATGACAGATCAGCAAGGTCAAGTCACTTACACAAGATCAAGGTCATCTTTCTACTAAGAATCCTTCAGAGCTGGCAAAGGACACTGAGGGCTTAATGTTGGTCTGTCATACTTGTGTAGGACCCTAAATTATAAAAGGTTTTAGTTGCATTTTAAAATGGGGAAGGGGTGGTTATCACAGACAGCACTGTGGCATGGTTTCTGCGGTGTGACGCAGGCACTGAAGCTGATGGTAACAGACGATATTCCTAACATCATTCCATCTGGAGTTAATGGCTTGTAATCTGGAAGATAGAAACCACAGTAAAAGGTTAAGGAAGCAAGGAAGGCTCATGCCAGCGAGAAGATTCCAGCTGGCCTGTGACCAGGAGAGCCAGCCCCTGTACAATTCTAGAGCTACCAGGCTTGTATCCTTCCATAGGAATATGTTTTCAGAGAAAGACTGTTTGAAGCTTGCCATTACAAACCTTCACCCAACCTGTAACTAAGGGAAAAATGAGTTCTGCAGTCATTTAGAACTACTTACACACTGTAAATTCAACCCGTACAGAATTAACCAACCTCCAAGATAAACAGAGTAATAAATCTTACTATACTTTGGATTTCCAAAGTAATTAACTAACTCCCACAATCGCAGATTCAGAACAATATATGTGTTGTATGATGTGGTGACAAGATTCATTACTCCTGGAAGCATCTAAGTATTGAAAACAACACCCTATCCAAAAACTGAAAATAAAATAAAAAATTGAAAACAAGCCATAGGTAGAGATGTATTGATAAGATCAGATTGCAGCTTTATATGCTCTTCTGAGTCACAGAGCAAAAACGTGTCCACTTGTGAGGCTCCTGTAAAAGATCAATTAAGACAAATTTTTTGAGTGCTTTTCATTACCATATTTTCTCTGTTGTTCACTAATTAGAGGACAACTCAGGCTCCACGTGTACATATGCCTGTACTCCACATGCTATCTAGTACCTGCAGAGGTCAAAGGAGGCATTGGATTCCCTGAGTCCTCCAAAAGAGCTGTCAGGGCTCTTAACTACCAAACCCTTTCAGCACAGCCAGCTGCTCTTCCAGCTCTCTGAGGAAAGGGATTTCAGAGCAGGAAACTGATTCACTGACAGGAGTCAGTGATGATTGTGAGGAGCAGGATATGTGTCTACCACTGCCTCCTCTGATATAAACTCACCTCTTAAGGGGAATATTATATCCCTGGAACTTTGATAGCTAGGGATTCACAGGCAATGTTTTATGGTCTGAATAGCAGTCTAGTCTGCAGTCTATTGTCACATTCCTAGACTTTGCTTCTGTCAAAGGCGAATAGAGGAATGATTTCCCAGGAAAAAAAAGATAGAGGAGACACAAGGGACCATGGGTGTGGGCTGAGTCTAGCTTCTTCTGAGCTAGAATTGGACTGTCACAAATTATTGTTGGGCCTCATGATCTATAATGAGTAGTCTCTAGTATCTGCTGCTCTCTGGGGAAGAAGCTTGTGTTTACACTCATGCATCAACAGGCTGTTGCCCATACAACTCCAAGCAATATAGAGGGATGTATTCTTGGAGAAATGGATTGGCATGCAGACTAAAATGGTGCCTACCCATAGATATAAGTCAATGCAGTTATTAAGAGAATACCCATAATCATAGGTTATATCATCCATGAAGAGTTTAAAAATCATTTTAGAAGTAATTCAACAAATGAGATTGAGGGTAAATAGAAGAGTTGATGATAGAAGAGGTATCAATAAAAGAAATGCCAATGAGATTTGAAGTTTTGCTTTCAGAGGACATTGTGGTGGAGGCCCAGTAAAGATGGGATTTAATAGGGTTGCAACGGATCCCATTGAATATTATCCAATCAAATAATATCATTTTAAAATACAAGAAAGCTATACTCAGTGTAACATAATAAATAGATGATCTGTTAAAAAGGACCAAGCAGACAAATATAATTTGACTTTAAACCATAATACTTTCACTCTCCACATTTAGAGAATAGCATTGACATTCTTACCACACTGATTTAGTTTGTTGGGTCCCAACACATGTGGTTTCTGTGTGAAAGCCTCAGCTTATTATCAAGTTCATATCCTAGTACATCTAGGCTAGCATTTCTCAACCTGAGGATTTTGACCAATTTGGGGTTCAAATAACCATTTCACAGATATCTCTTAAGAATATCAGTAAACATAGATAATTACATTATAATTCATAACAGTAGCAAAATGACAGTTATGAAGTACCAAGAAAAATAATTTTATGGTTGGTGGTCACCACAAAATGAAGAACTGCATTAGAGGGTTACAGAACCAGGAAGGTTGAAAGTCACCAACCTGGGCATTTATCCGAGATTCTGATGCAGCTAAGATACAAGGAATACAGGCATTAAGTAGGGAGAAATGATATCAAAACCAGGGAGAAATGATCACCAAAACCTTCCAAGACAGACATTCTTGGAACACATTATCTAGTAGCCATTATTTGTATTGCCAAGAGCTCCTCAGCTAGGGGTAGGATGCTTTAGTAGGAGGCATTCCTCACTCTCCACACACACACCCTTTCCCCATAACACCCAATCCTTTCTTTGCCTTTATTTCCTATTTCCTCTTCATACCATCTCCTCTACCTTAAAGAACAGCACTATGGTCTATTTACACTTTCTTGACATTCATGATTACTTTATTATTTCAGTAGCCAAAGATTGAAAGCTAGCATCCACATATAAGAGAGAACATACAATGTTTATCTAGATTTAGGTTACTTAACTCTGAATGCTTATTTCATTCTTCATCCATGTGCCTATGAATTCATTAATTTCATTATTATTATCAGATGAATAAAATGCAGTTGTGTAAGTGCATCCCATTTTGTAATATCCATTCATTAGTTGGTGGACGTCTGGTCTATTTCTTTTCCCTGGCTACTGAGAATAGAGTCATAGTGAGTGTAAATGGTAAATTATCTATTAGTAAGAAGCAGTGTTGGGGTATATGCTTGAGAGTGGCATAGTTCGATCACACGTTCATTTATTCCTAGCATTTGGGGGAAACTCCAAACTGATTTTCATAATTCCTGTACCAGTTTGCACACCCATAAACAGTAACCAAGTACTCCCCTTTCCCACATCTACACCAGCATTTATTGTCATTTGTTTGGGAGGTTGTTTTGCTTTTTGTTCTGAGCCATTTTGACTGGTAAAATGAAATCTCAAATCAGCTTTTATTTGTACTTTCCTGATAGCAATGTTGAACATTTAAAAACTATTTCTCAGCCTTTTGCATTTATTCTTTTGAGAACTGTTTAGTTCCATTTCACGAACTCCCAAATTTTAAATGAGTTATTTGTTTTCTTGATATTTAGGTTTTGTAGTTCTTCATATAGTCTAGACACTAAGTACTCTGTAAGATATACAACTCGTAAAGAGTTTTTTCCTATTCTTTTTTTTTTTTTATTACATTTCAAATGTTAGGCCCTTTCTAGGTATCCCTTCTGGAAACCCGCTATCCCATCCCCCCTCCCAATGCCTCTATGAGGGCTCCCCCTCACCTACCCAACCATTTCCACCTTCCTGCCCTATCATTCCCCTACACTGGGGCATTGAATCCTCTCAGGCCCAAGGGCAGTCCTCCCACTGATGTCCAACAAGGTCATCCTCTGCCACATATGCGGCCAGATCACAGAGCTAAACAGAGAATTCTCAACTGAGAAAACTCAAATGGCAGAGAAGCACCTAAAGAAATGTGCAACATCCTTAGTCATCAGGGAAATGCAAATCCAAACAACCCTGAGGTTCCACCTCACACCAGTCAAAATGGCTAAGATCAAAAACTCAGGTGACAGCAGATGCTGGCAAGGATGTGGAAAAGGAGGAACACTCCTCTATTGCTGGTGGGATTGCAAGCTGGTACAACCACTCTAGAAATCAGTCGGCAGACCCTCAGAAAATTGGGCATAGTACTACCTGAGGACCCAGCTATACCACTCCTGGGCATATACCCAGAAGATGCTCCAACATGTAATAAGGACACATGCTCCACTATGTTCATAGCAGTTATATTTTTCCCTTTTCTTTAGGCTGCCTCTTCACTTAATTAAGGTATTCTTTGATGAACAAGTTTTCTGGAGGGCTGGAGGGGGTTAAAAACATTGTTTAAGGCTATTGTGAATATTATTGTTTCCCTGATTTTCTTCCTGGCATGGTTGTATAATGGGAATAGCCTCTGGAGGTTCCCAGACACCAGGTAAAAGAGAGGTTCCCAGGACCCAATGGGGATCACTTTAGCCGAAATGCACAGAGAAGGGGGAGATAGGACCTATAGAGACAACCTCCAGCAGACAGGCATGGTCCCTGGTCAAGGGATAGGGGTATCCACCCATCTCAAAATTTTCAATACAAAAAGGTTCCTCTCCAAAGGAAGAAAGGGGACAAAAAATGGAGCAGAGACTAAAGTAAAGGCTACCAGGGAACTGCCACACCTGGGGACCCTGTCTGCAGACATCAAACCTTACACAGTTGCTGTGGTCAAGAGGCGCTTGCTGACAGGAACCTAATGTGGTTGCTCCTTGGGAGGTCCTGCCAACAACTGACCAATGCAGATATAGATACTTGGAGCCAACCTGATGGCTCAGGAACCCCATGGGGGAGCTGGCAGATGGACTGGAAGAGCTGAGGGGGATTGCAACCCCATAGGAAGAACAACATCAGGTGGCTGAACCACCCAGTGCTCCCTGGACTAGACCACCAACCAAGAAGTGTACAGGGAGGGATCCATGACTCCAGATACATATGTAGCAGAGGATGGTCTTGTCGGATATCAATGGGAGGGGAGGCCTTTGGTCCTGTGGAGATTTGATACCCCAGATTAGGGGGATGCTGGAGCGGTAGGGCAGGAGAGAGTGAGTGGGTGGGAGAGCACACCCATGGAGGAAAAGGTGAGAGCGGAAGAGGTAGATGTGGAATGGGGGTTTTGTGGAGGGGTAATCAGGAAGTAGGATATCAATTGAGATGTAAATGAATGGAATGATTAGTACAAAAAATAAAATAAAATAAAATAAAATAAAGGCAATTTTTATATGTTAATTTTGTGCCCTGCTACTTTGATGAAAGTGTTTATTATCTGTACTTTCTTGTGGCATATTTAAGATCTTTTATACATAGAATCATATCATCTTAAAATAAAGAGACTTAATGTTTTTACTCCTCTACTTGTATCCCCTTTATCTCATCCACTTGTCTTATGCTCTAGCCAAGACTTAAAGCACAATATTGAACAGGAATGAAGTGAGCGGCGATCCTAGTCTTGTCTCTTATGCTAGTAGAAATAATTTGTTTTCCCCATTTAGGATATTTTTGCCATTCATCTTGTTATATATTTTTTTTACTGTGTTGAGATATGTTCCTCATATCCCTGGATTCTTCATAACTTGTATCATGAAGAAAGGTTGTTTAGGTATTGTTGAAGGCCTTTGCTACATCTATGAGATAGTTAGGTGGTTTCTGTCATTCATTGTATGCACCTGGTAAAATGTGTTCATTCTTTTATGTATTTTGAACCATCCATGCAGCTCTGGAATAAAGCCAAATGATCATGATGGATGACCTTTGTAATGTGCTTTTGAATTTGCTTAGAAGGGTTTTATTGAGATTTATTTTGTCTATGTTCATCAGGGAGGTTGTCTATAATAAATTGTTGTCTTTATTTTATTTTTTGTGTTTTCTTTCTTCCTTTTGGTCTGTTCTGATATCAGGATAATACTAGTTTTGTAAAGAGAATTTAGAAATGTTCCATTCTTTTCTATTTGGGGAATAGTTTGAGGAGCACTGATGGTAGATTACTACACAAAAATCCACGTGGACTCACTTTAACTGGGAGGATATTAGTTACTGTTCCTTTTCATTGTTTCTTATGGGTCCACTTTTATTATTTACTTTACCTTGGTAGATAATATAAATCTATAAATTCATTTATATTTTTGGATTTTCCAGTTTGTAAGGATACACATTTTTTTCTTTTATTTGTATTTTTTTGATACTTTATTTACATTTCAAATGTTTTCACCTTTCCAGGTCTCCCCTTTGGAAACCCCCTATCCCATCCCCCAAACCCTGCCTCTATGAGGGTGCTCCCCTACCCACTCACTCACTCCCATCTTCCCTCCCTGGCATTCCCCTATGCTGGGGCATCTAACACCCTCAGGTCCAAGGACCTCTCCTCCCACTGATGGCCAACAAGGCCCTCCTCTGCCACATATGTGGCCAGCACCATGGGTCCCTCCATGTGTATTCTTTGGTTGGTAGTCCAGTCTTCAGGAGGACCAAGGAGTCTGGCCAGTTGACACTGTTGCTCCCTCCATGGAACTGCAAACTCCCTGAGCTCTTTCAGTCCTTCTCCAACTCCTCCATTTGAGACCCCAAGCTCAGTCCAATGGTTGCTGTGAATTGAATCTTGGGTATTCCAAACTTTTGGGCTAATATCCACTTGTCAGTGAGTACATATCGTGTTTGTTCTTTTGTGACTGAGTTACCTCACTCAGGATGATATTTTCAAGTTCCATCCATTTGCCTCCAAATTTCATGAAGTCATTGTTTTTAATAGCTGAGTAGTATTCCATTGTGTAAATGTACCACATTTTCTGTACCCATTCCTCTGTTGAGAGATATCTGGGTTGTTTCCAGCTTCTGGCTATTATAAATATGGCTTCTGTGAACATAGTGGAGCATGTGTCATTATTACATGTTGGAGCATCTTCTGGGTATATG
>JAPYYD010006554.1:0-11056 GCA_028551405.1 Uromys caudimaculatus
AGGTTGCCTTTCTTGTTAGCAAGTTCTATAACAGATAAAGTGCATTTGCCCACTGCACTCCGAGAAACAGTTTGCCTTCGTTGTGCCCAGGGCTAAGGACTCCACGTGGACATCTCTTTTCATGAAACCAGCAAGCTTCAAAGCGCTTCTGTTGACCGCAGACTTGAAGACACTAGCTCGCTTTTCTTACATTTCCGAGAGTTTTAGGAACACTCAAGTTTTCTAAGCTAAGCACTGATTTTTCTTCAAGCATATTAAGTAGAGCTCTTTTACCTTTTCTTCCTGTAGATATATATAACATAAAGCTGAAATATTGTCTCAGTAATATTACTGCTGACTAGTAAGCAGTGTTGTTTATAGACAGTGAAAGACCTCTAAGCTGGGGAGACCCTCGCTCCAGTCTCAGGACGGCGCAACCCCCCAAGAACTCACGAAAGACCATCCTTGCTGCAATCACATGAGGTTTATTCGGGGGGACCAGTGCACTGGGGTGGAGCTCAAAACCCACACAGGGGCATAGGAGTCCAACCCCGAGCAGCTGAAGTCAGGGGTATTTAAAGGAAAAAACCACAAAGCAACGGGTGGGGAACGGAAAGAATTTGCATTATGGGGAAGTACAGAATGTCACAAGGCAGTTGCACATTTTTATGGTTAGCTAGTTCCTGAAACATTGTGCCTCTCGCCCTGGGGCCAGGCCAAGGTCACCCGTTTCTTAGGGAAAAGAATGCAGCTGGGTGGGGTTTGGTCAAGCAGGCAATTTCAGTCCTATTTCTGTTTCTGGCTCCACGTGTGCTAGGGGTCTAACTTTCCTCATAAGGGGGTCAGGTCTTTCAACAGAATAACTAGACTATGGGCTGTAACATCATAAAAATGTAGCAGAGGAAGTAAATCCAATGTCTTCTGGAGTCTTAGATCAATATGTCCTGTTGTCTCATAAGGCCTGACTCTGATGACTTTGGTCAATACTTTTTTTTTTTTTTTTTTTTTTTTTTTGGTTTTTTGAGACAGGGTTTCTCTGTGGACCTGGCTGTCCTGAGCTCACTCTGTAGACCAGGCTGGCCTCGAACTCAGAAATCCACCTGCCTCTGCCTCCCAAGTGCTGGGATTAAAGGCGTGTGCCACCCCTGCCCGGCAATAATTTTAACAAATAATTAGATTTATGAGAACTGAAATGATGCTTATGAAGGAATGAAGGAACCTGGCTAAAGAAAATTTTCCATTTGCCTTCTGGCTGACCCAGTTAACAATAGCAGGTGGGTCCCCCAAACCTCAAGGTGCCGTAGTTGAACTGTATCTGAACTCTATATACCCATAAATCCTGGGAAATTGTTTTACCCTCCCTTCTGAGAATGTTCCGCTCTGGGTGAGCACATCTATACATCTGTTCCTGGTTATACTGATATGCTTTGTCTTTGTAGTTTCTGCTTTGTGGTTTCTGCCTTTAAAAACCCTGCCTGCCCCTCCATCGGGGTCGCTTCCCCTCGCCTCTGCGTAGGCAGCGGATCGACTCTGGTGCACCAGTCCCAAATAAACCTCCCGCTTTACACCGAGAAGGCGTTCGTGTGTTCCTTGGCCGCCGCAACCCAAGACTAAGTAAGGGTTCCCCCTCATGGGAGTCCTACATTTTGGTGCATTGGCCGGGAATTGCGGCCACCCAGGAGCCCACCAAGCCCCTCATGGAGGTGAGCTAGCTCTGTCTGTCTCCTTTGTCTGGTCTGCTTTGTGTACTTCTGATTCTGGAAAGCGCGTGCTTCTAGTTTCTGCTTTACAGTGAAACAATCTGGGTACTGAGAGACGTCTCAGTGAACTGAGAGATGTCTCAGTGGACACCTAGGGTGACCAGGTGTCCGTCGGGGGGGCAGGTTTGCCCATTTGGTTTCTGTTTCACAGTCTGGGATCTGAGAGACGTCTCAGTGGACACCTTGGGTGACCAGGTATCCGTCGGGGGGGCAGGTTTGCCCATCGGGGTCAGCACACTGGGAGACCAGTGGACTGCCCATCTGGAGGTCGGATCGGACTCTGTTGCCCTGTTACAGGCAAGGGAGTCCCGACCCACACGGCCGTCTGATTCTCTGGTTTGTTTGTGGCCACGCTCATGTCTGATTGTTGTTTCGCTGTTCTGTGTCGCTGTCTGTGTTGTGTGTCTAGTTATAATTATGGGACAATCTCAGTCTACCCCTCTCAGCCTGACCTTGGACCATTGGTCCTATGTGAGGGCTCGAGCCCACAATTTATCAGTAAAAGTTAAAAAGGGACCCTGGCAAACTTTTTGTTCTGCAGAATGGCCAGCTTTTGATGTAAGATGGCCCCCTGAGGGCACCTTTCAAAGAGAGATTATCAAAGCAGTGAAGGCTATTGTCTTCCAGAAAGGAGGAGGGTCCCACCCGGATCAGGGTCCCTGCATCCTCACCTGGGAAAGTCTGTCCTACAAACCTCCACCCTGGCTAAAGCCATGGGTTGGGCAACAGCCCACTCTCGGACTGGGACCCCGAAAACCGGCCCTAATAACAACTGTGAAAGAAGACAAAGAAAAGTCTCCGACGGCTTCTAAAATTTACCCTGACATTGAGGGCCCTCCCGAGTGGCCAATACCACCCCCTTACCACCCTAATAATCGGCCACTCCCGGGCCCTGCTAACTTCCCTAACCTCGTCGCCCACACCTCTCGGCCGGCGCACACCCTCCCCGTCCGCTGCAGCCTCATGGCAGAGCCGAGCGGCTCGCCCGTGCATGCCCAGCTTCCCCAGCAGGCGGCTCCGATGACAGTGGCGGCGGCGGCCCCGGCGGCCGCGACATCAGCACCGGCCCCGGCCCCGGCCCTGGTGGCGCCAGTAGCCCCGGCCCCGGCTCCAACAGCGGCTCCAAACCCCGCTCCGTCCTCTCCGGAGACACTACCATCTGGGCCTGCCGTGGGGACCAGAAGTAGACGAGCCCCTAGCCCGGAGGGGCCGCCTACAATGACATTACCACTCAGAGTACCATCCTTCTTTTTCTGAGAACCCCTCCAGCCTCACTGGCTTGGTAGAGTCCTTGATGTTTTCCCATCAGCCCACTTGAGATGATTGTCAACAGTTTTTACAGGTCCTGTTCACCACAGAGGAGCGAGAGAGGGCGCCCACGAATCTACCCAACCTCGTAGACTTGGGATTTCCTTTGAATCGCCCAGATTGGGATTTCAACATGGCTGAAGGTAGGGAGAGACTGACAGTCTATCGCCGGGCTCTGATGGCAGGTCTCAAAGGGGCTGCGAGACGTCCCACTAATTTGGCTAAGGTAAGGGAAGTTCTTCAGGGACCCACGGAGCCCCCCCGATTTTTCTTGAGAGGCTAATAGAAGCCTATAGGAGATATGCTCCCTTTGATCCAGCCTCAGAGGGCCAACAAGCCATGGTGGCCATGGCTTTTATAGGGCAGTCTGCAATAGACATCCGCCGTAAATTGCAGAAGACGGAGGGGCTCCAGACCTTAACTTTACAAGATTTAATAAAAGAAACAAGAGGCAAGAGAAGAGTTTAACAAAAATACTGGCCGTAGTGGTAAGTAGTAATAGAGGAAGGGCTCAGGCTAAAGAAAAAGGAGGGTACCTGGGCGACAGGGCCAGAAGACCAAAACAACCTCTTGATTCGGATCAGTGCGCTTATTGCAAAGAAAAAGGACATTGGGCACGAGAATGCCTCGAAAGAAAAAATAAGGGGCCAAAAATCCTCTCCCTGGGAGACTCAGATGATTAGAAAAGTCGAGACTCGCACCCCCTCCCCGAGCCCCGGATAACCTTAAAAATGGAGAGAAAACCTGTCAGCTTCCTAGTCGACACCGGAGCTGAGTTTTACCCAGTCGCCAGCAGATGGCCGTCGTGCCTAAAGACAATAACGGCAGCCGCAGTCCTCTTAAAGGACTCTCTCAAATTGACCCTGGGGCAACGGACCACCATAGTTACTCCACATGCTCTTGAGAGCATCATCAGACAGCCACCATATCTATGGATGACCAACGCCAGGATGACACACTATCAGAGCCTGCTCCTGAACGAACAAGTGACCTTCGCCCCGCCAGCCGTTCTCAATCCCGCGACACTGCTGCCTGACGTGAGTAGCGAACCCCCTGTTCACAGGTGCGCAGAGATATTGGCTGAAGAGACCAGAACCCATCGAGACCTTCAGGACAGCCCTTGGCCAGGGTGTCCCACCTGGTTTACAGATGGCAATAACTACGTCACTGAAGGTAAGCGAAAAGCAGGGGCGGCCATGGTGGATGGAAAGACTGTGATCTGGAAAAGTGGGCTACCTGAAGGCACATCAACGCAAAAAGCAGAACTAGTAGCGCTCATTCAGGCCCTCAGACTGGCGGAGGGGAAACCAATAAATATCTACACAGACAGCAGATATACATTTGCTACAGCACATATACGTGGAACCCCCTACCTTACAGGAAGAGGCCGGCCTAGAGGAAAAAACCCACAGACTCTCACTAAAAGCCAAGCTCAAAGATATCTACAGACTTTACACCAGCTGACACATTTAGGCGAAAAGAAACTCAGAAAATTAACACTCAAATCAGGTTTAGAAATTCCAGATTCATCTAACCTAATTAAAAAATTATTCAAAGGTGCCAAGCCTGCTCACTGACAAATGCTGGAAGAAATTCTGTTTCCCCAGGGGAATGGACCAGAGGGAACCGCCCTAGAAAATACTGGGAGGTAGACTTCACAGAAATCAAGCCTACCACTTATGGTAATAAGTACTTGTTAGTGTTTATAGATACCTTTTCTAGATGGGTAGAAGCCTACCCCACCAAGAAGGAGACAGCCAATTGTGTGGCTAAGAAGATCCTCCATGAGATTTTTCCAAGATTCGACATCCCCAAGGTAATAGGGTCTGATAATGGCCCGGCCTTCGTCTACCAGGTAAGTCAGGGTTTGGCCACTCAACTGGGGATAAATTAGAAATTACATTGTGCCTATAGACCCCAGAGCTCAGGATAGATAGAAAAAATGAATAGAACTCTAAAAGAGACCTTGACTAAATTGACCATAGAGACCGGCTTAAAAGACTGGACAGCCTTCCTTCCCTTCGCCCTGTTCAGAGCGAAGAACACTCCTGGCAGATTTAAGCTCACTCTTTATGAGATTCTCTATAAAAAGCCTCCCCCCAGCTCCTTCTTAGACCCAGACTTACCAGCTTTTGATTCACCCAGGTCTTTCCTGGCCCACCTCAAGGCCCTCGAGCTGCTACAGAACTCCATCTGGTCTAACCTCAGAGAAGTCTACACTCCTGGGGAACTGCGCTGTCCCCACCGCTTCCAAGTCGGCGACAATGTCCTCATCCGCCAACATCGTGACAGATTAATCACTAGAAGGGGCTTATGTCTCTTGGGCCCCCACATAAAGTTACCAACACCCCTGAACCCTATTTATAATGAGACCCGGATTGTTAATTCATCCTTTGTTTATGTAACTGCAGCCAACAATACTTACTTTGCTTGTTTTACTGGCCTGACCACATATGTAATCGCTTCTGTTTTCCTGACAGGACATGATTATTGTATACAAGTTATGGTTTTTCCCCATCTTACCGTATACCCTAATGATGATTTTTTTACTTATTGGGAACGGGTACCCACCAGCTTGGTCAAGAACCGGCGAGAACCCATTTCTGCCCTGACCCTGGCTGCCATCATAGGATTAGGGGCGATAAGAACTGAAACAGGGATAGCTTCTTTAGTCACTAATAACCTCCATTATGCTCAACTAAGTGCTGCTATAGATCAGGATATCCAGGAGCTACAATCAGACTTAAAAAATTTAAAAGATTCAATGGCATCCCTGGCAGAAGTAGTCCTACAGAACAGGCAAGGATTAGATCTTTTGTTCCTACAACAAGATGGACTTTGTGCGACATTAAAAAATGTTGCTTCTATTCGGATAAATCAGGATTAATTAAAACAGTTTACAGAAAGTAAAGGAGAGCCTAAAAATTCGTCACCTTGGTTAACCACCTTGTTGTCAGCTCTAGCAGGACCTTTTGTCATCCTATTGATTTTGTTAATAGTTGGCCCCTATATACTGAATCACTTAATTTACTTTTTAGTGCTGTACAAGTCCTGATGGTATAACGTCAATACTCCCAAATGATATACATTTTAGTTCTAAGATTAGAACTTTCCAAAAGAAAAAGGGGGGAATGAAGGAATGAAGGAGCCTGGCTAAAGAAAATTTTCCATTTGCCTTCTGGCTGACCCAGTTAACAATAGCAGGTGGGTCCCCCAAACCTCAAGGTGCCATAGTTGAACTGTATCTGAACTCTATGTACCCATAAATCCTGGGAAATTGTTTTACCCTCCCTTCTGAGAATGTTCCGCTCTGGGTGAGCACATCTATACATCTGTTCCTGGTTATACTGATATGCTTTGTCTTTGTAGTTTCTGCTTTGTGGTTTCTGCCTTTAAAAACCCTGCCTGCCCCTCCATCGGGGTCGCTTCCCCTCGCCTCTGCGTAGGCAGCGGATCGACCCTGGTGCACCAGTCCCAAATAAACCTCCCACTTTACACCGAGAAGGCTTTCGTGTGTTCCTTGGCCGCCGCAACCCGAGACTAAGTAAGGGTTCCCCCTCACGGGAGTCCTACACTTACACTCAATATGTAATGATTTACTTTCTAGGCTTTGTGTTGGTCATACCATTGTTTAAAGACACAGCCTAGCACTGCTGTGAACAGCCTGAGGTGTTCCCTTCCCCTGAGGGACCACTACTCAGATGCAGCCAGATTCTTAGCCAGATATTACTTTTCTTTGTATATATTTGCTTTTTTTATTAGCCCATGGTGAATGCACACTCATCCAAGACTGCGTTTCTATAACATTATTGTTCTCAAGCTTTAGAAAAATGTAGAAACAAAAGCTTACATTTCAAAAATTGAAAACAAAGAGCTTTTTAATAATTAATTTTGGCAATAGCAACCAGAGAAAGAAGAACATGACAGGGACAGATTGTGTGGCTTACATCTGTAACCCCAGCAGTAAGGAGGCTATGACAGAAAGATGCTCCTGAGGATGAGGCCAACCTGGGTCATGAATTGCAAACCAGAATGGGCTACAGTATCAGACCTTGGAGATGGATGGAGGCACAGGAACACACACAGATGCAGATGCAATAATTTACATTATAAAATCTTAGCCGGGAGCCAAATCCAATGAGGGTATTCCTCTGATACATAAATTTGGGGGTGGGGGGAGATACCTTACTAGAAAAGAAACAAAAAGAGGCTATTTGAAAGTTAGGCAGATCTTAGCTTTTCTGTAAATATTATTAAAAACCTAAGCTACCAAGATGTGAAGCCAACCGGCCCTTTATAAAGTAGTGCATTTTGTGTTAGCTTATCTGACTCACGAAAGGAATACCCTTAGGTCCTAAAGCAAGAAAACTTTTAAAATTTAATCTTTTATATTAAAATACTCATCTCAAAGACTAAAGAATTAAATAACAAGGTTTGCCAAATCAAAACAGATAGGGGCATGTCAAGGCCAGGTTCAAAAGATAGACAGGAAAATCTCCAAACCAAGGGAGTCCTGAGAAACAGCCTGAAGTACAGGGCTTCTCTGTGTGTGGTAGTTCAGTTCCTCAGGAGCACTCAGCTGGCCTGCGGGTCTGTCTCCTTTACCCAGATTGGAAAGAGCAGAAATCATAGGTAGGCCTGGAAAATCTCTTCCATGAGCCCTTCCAACAGCCCTGGTCCTGACAGCTGTTATTTCCTTTGGCTACTAAAAGCATAGAACGACAGCAGGTGCAGCCAGCCACAAGCAGCAAAAGGTAGCTGCTCCTAATGACACAGTTCATATGCAGACCAGAACTCTCAGCCCTACAGTGATAGACAGGTGTTACAAGTCTTGTAAAGGCCTGGGGAGTCTGGAGTCACCAGCCCCAGGCAGCAGCTAGTGTGATAGTTTCTGGGTCTGAAGTGTTTGAAACATTCCGTCCTTACAACCTGACAGCTCTCTGGAGCTCTTCCAGTGACCATGTTTTTGCTACTCTGGATCTTTCCATCCTTCAGTCTCAGCTCTGATCTCTCTCTCTTCATCCATTTCCTCTTTCTGCCCTGGTCATTCCCCAAGACTTTTCAGCTTCCTGTTATTGTTATTGTCGCTGTCACAGCTGTTGCTACATTTGGTAACAGCCACTGCCACTTCTGCCAGTCACAGCCCCTAGAGTATCAATCTTCACAGCCAAGAGAAGACTTTTTTTTTTTTAAGAGAAGACTTTTATTGAACCTAATGTTGCAAGAACAGGGCAGAAACCCAGAAGGTTATCTCAGGCGGGTCACAAAGTGAACCAAACAACTATTATATACACAGGAATAAAACAGGGTGTTTGTGCCAATCACAAGACATTCATAGAATTGAAGAGATGTGTTTACACCAATAATGAGATTGTCTCTTTTGCACCCATAGCCTCAGTCCCTCTGCTGGACCACCAGAGGAAGTGGTCCTGCTTTGGTCTGTGTGGGCATAGATGCAGGGAAGTCTGGCATAAAGTGTGGAGATGAGACTGTGCCCTCAGCTAAGTTACCCCACATGTGGCTTACAGGTTGTGGTCTGGCTAGTCCAATAGCTCTGTTAGTGGTTCAGTCCACAAGGATAGACATCTTTGTTGGGGTCTAGGAATTGCCTAACAAACCACATAAACCTGATCTCAGTCAGACAGAGATAATTTGTTGAGCATATACCCCAGGACTGGTGGACTAGTATCATCGTCCAGATTTAGGAACTGAACTGTGACCCCAAGTTAAGATCCTACAGGGTTTTTAAGCCCCAAATCCACAAACATCTGTGCCAAGTTATTTTGAAAGACCCCTGAGCTGGGGAGACCCTCACTCAAGTCTCGGAAGGGCGCGACCCCCCAAGAATTCACGAAAGACCGTCCTTGCTGCAATCACACGAGGTTTATCTGGGGGACCAGTGCAATGGGGTTGAGCTCCTGTCCCATGCAGGGGCAGAGGAGTTCGACCCTGAGCACCTGAAGTCAGGGATATTTAAAGGAAAAACCCACGGAAAAAATTTGCATTATGGGGAAGTACAGAATGTTCTAAGTTAGTCACAAGGCAGTTGCACAAACATTTTTGTGGTTAGCTAGTTCCTGGACCATTGTGTCTCTGGCCCTGGGGTCAGGCCAAGGTCACCCATTTCTTAGGGGAAAGAATGCAGCCAGGTGGGGATTGCCCAAGCATGCAATTTCAGTCCTATTTCTGTTTCTGGCTCCAAGTGTGCTAGGGGTCTAACTTTCCTCATAAGGGGGTCAGGTCTTTCATTTCCCACTTCTTCTACTGCCTAGTTCTAATCTTAGAACTATATTTCTGTATTGTCATAGCCTTTATGTCATATTCCCCCAAAGCCTGGTATTGCTGTCTTAACATTAGAATCTGTACAGCACTTACTCGTTCCCTGACAAAAGCTATTAATCCATTAACTAACAGGGTCCAATAGTGAGCAAAAGGAATAAAATCAGCAGGGGTCCTGCTAAGGCAGAAAACGGAGTCATCACCCAAGGCGACTTGCTGAACTATCCTTCGAACCACCCCTGTCCACCCTCCCGTTCTCTCTTGTGTCTTTCTAGCCTTTCTCTAAGCTTGCTCATGGAGTCCCTAATGGGGACATGAAAGCAACATTCTTCTTTTAAGGCTGCACATAATCCTCCTTCTTTTAGGAATAGCAAATCTAACCCTCTCCTGTTTTGTAGAGCTACTTCTGATAGGGAGGTTAAGGATTCTTCCAGGCTACTGACAGACTTTTCTAAAGCTTGAAGGTCCTTCTTCATGGCCTCGTGAAGCTCGCTCAATCCTCTCTCTAACTGCAGTGGTCCATTGATCAGGGCTGCGGTCTCTGTTCCTACACCAGCTGTTACCCCTAGCCCAAGCATGACTGCTAGGGTCAAAGATATAGGTTCTCTTTTGAATCGGGTGGGTCGGAAATCATATTCGTCAACGACCACTTCTTCAGGATGATAATAGACTCGAGGAACAAGCTGGACCATAATACAAAAATCAGTAGACTGGTTGAAAACAGAAGTAGAGACACAAGGGGTTAATCTAGTACTGCATACCCACCATTTGTTATATCCTGGCAAGTGGTTCAAAATATAGGGGCCAAAAGTCAACAATAGGAGAACAATTAAGGTCTTAACAAGATAAATATGAGAGCTGTTAACTAAGATGTTAAACCAAGACTGACTTTGTTTCTTCTCTCTCTCTCTTCCACTTGGCTAACCCTATTTAATCTCACCTTGGCAATTGAATCTTTAACAACCCCAGAATATAAAAAAGCAACACTCTTCAGCTAAGGTAGCACATAGCCCTCCTTGCTGGAGGAAAAGTCTATTCTTTCAATTCTATAGTATTACTTCTGATAACGAAGTCAGTGATTCCTTAAGATGACTGATGGTTTTTTCTTTGTAAGACCAAAGCTGAGGTCTTGGTGATTGCCCCAGCCACCCCAATCACAACAGAAGGGAGACAGTGAGTGTCTAAAGGTACTACAAACAGTCATGCTAAAGGTCAAGAGATCCTGAGCATGAGCAGATTGTCCATCTTCTGTACCATCTAGCAGGGGTCTCTGGGGAGCAGGGCATCTGCAGGTTTCACACGAGAAGCATACACCCAGGCCTCAATACCGTCTACCTTGAGGACTGTGGAAGTAACTAGCAGTGCCAGGAAGGGTCTCTTTTATCTGGGTTCCAGCGACTGTGTCCGATGTCTCTTTACATAGATCCTATCACCAGTCTGGAAGTGGTGAGGGGTCTCTGGCACTCCTAGAGCACTTAAGGCAGACAGTTGGGGTCAAATCTCATGCTGTGGGATACCTCTTGGGAGAGCTCAGTGTACACCGAGGGAGTTGGAGTACCACATAGCATCTCAAAAGGGGTCAGGTTAAAATGGTAGGGGGTGTTCCAAACTCAGAACAGGGCCAAGGAGAGGGCACCACCCAGTCCGAGCCAGCCTCCAAGGTCAATTTAGTTAAGGTCTCTCTACCTGCCCTGAGCTTTGGGGACGGTACTCACAATGAAGTTTCCAAT
>JAPYYD010006555.1:0-10000 GCA_028551405.1 Uromys caudimaculatus
TTGAAAGGCTTCTAGTTGTTTATCTCTGTTCTCTTGTATTTCTTTAAGGGTGTTATTCATTTTTTTCTTCACGTCTTCTATCGTCATCACCAGAAATGATTTAAGATCTGAGTCTTGCTTTTCTGCTGTGTTGGGGTATCCAGGGCTTGCTGTGGTGGGACAGCTGGGTTCTGATGGTGCGGAGTACTCTTGGTTTATGTTCTTTATGTTCTTTCCCTTGTCTTTTGCCATCTTGTTGACTCTGATGTTAGCTGATCTTACTCTGTCTGGTTGTGGCTTGCCCCTCCTGCAGGCCTCTGTGTCAGTACTCCTTGAAGACCATCTCTCTCTGAGAGGTGTTTGGGTTTGGAGAGCTGTCGCACAGGGTCAGCCCTGGGGTGCAGAATGGAATCAGAAGGATCTTGTCCCCAGCTGTCCCTTGGTTCCTATGCCCTGAAGGCTCTGTAAGGGTCCCTCTTGATCCAGTGAGTTTGAACAGAAGTGGTGGTTTTGCCTGTGCTCAAAGGTGTGTCAGCACTCCTGGGATTCCGCGATCTCTCGTGGAGCCTTGTAGCCCAGGCTGAGGTCCCCAGGCACAGGCCTCTGGTGTCCCAGGCAGAGGTCTCCACCCACAGGTGAAAACCGGAAGTTTCGGAGTTTTTCTGTCCCCAGGTTCTTAGGCCCCAGATCCCAGCAGATCTGGGCAGCTCTGCGTGAGAGGTGTTGCTCCCCTTAACCCCACTCACAGCCTTTCCAAGCTCCTGGGAGGCCACCCCTCTCTGGTGCTCGTTGGCTACGGACTCCTGGCGGCCCAGGCAGAGGTCTCCACCCACAGGTGAGAACCGGAAGTTTCCTCCATGTTGACTCTTGACAACACATTCCTTGTTCTTTATTCCCCAATGAATCCTACTTGAATCCTCTGCTCCAAGGTTCTATTCTTCTTCCATACTTGAAACTATTTGGAATTTCCACAGCTTTTCTCTAATAACTTTATTCCTTTCTAATTAATTATATTTGTTATGTTTCCCCTTTCATAAACTTTAAATATCTTCTAGTATTTGATAACCACCAAATTTTATTCTCTAGCACTGAAATCACATTGATTTTGAGAAATCTACTCAAAATCTCCAAATAATCGCCCTTACTCAATATATATAAGCATTTATTAGTTTCTCTCACCACTCAAAAAAATTAATGAACATCAGCCTCTTCCTTTCACTGACTTAAATCAAGTCTTAAAGTACCATGAATATATCATACAGAAAGATGCTGCTATAAGCTTTGTTCTTTTCTTAATGGCTCTGTCTTCAAAGCACACCCAAGGCAACTAGCCTCCTCACTATCACTGCCACAATATGTTCATAGATTACTTCAAAAGACTTCTTCCTATTTTGTATCCATCCTTACTATCTCATTCTGTTCTTTGCTTTGTCATTTAAGTTACAGAAAATTACACCATTCTTCCATGAAGTTCTCTAGAATAATTGTCATGCAGTGAAAAATGTAAATATACTACATACCTTGCTTTCATTTTCCCTTATTATCTGATCTCATTTTTTATCTCATTCTCCACCTTGTTTATTCCACATCAATCACATTAGTCCTTTTGTGTGTCTCATGCCATTATATCCTATTTTTTAGATACAAAATTTGATTTAGAAGCATATATATATATATGAAGATTTCTCATTTGTACTTTATTTATATTATATTGATGTTACCCAGAGCCATGAATATAGATTGAAGGAATAATTGCAAAACCTTAGCATTGAGACAAACAGAAAAGAGAGAGGGAGAGCATATTGCCAGAACTAAAACAAAAATTAGAAAGATAACCTGATTAACTCATGGTTATTATAATTCCGGTGTAAATAGTTCTGTGTGTTAAATGGATGGTAATAACATAATGAGTTCTGTCTATGACACCTCAGGCTCCAATAACAAATATCATAATCTATGTGCTATATAAGCAACATAATTTTCCCATGATGTTTTTGACCTATAATCCCCAAATCAGCATTCTGGCACAATCAGTGAGTCTACAAACTACCAGTTTCTCCATTTCTTCTTATATTACCTCCTAGAAAGAAGGAAATTAGTTCTTTGCTCTCTTTTACATGAGACTATAATTCTCCTCATTACATACCAAGGAAAACTCACAAACCTGGCATGATTAAATGTCAATAGTTCGCCATTCTAATGTTATCACACAGGAATTAGAGATTTAATATATGAATTTTAAATTCGAACCACTGTGACTCCTCAATAAAAACAAGCACTGTGTCTCTAAAGACCTTCCCTTTACAGAACAGTTTCGCACATGTGCTACATTGTCATAGATGGGAAATAGGAGAAGCTACAGAGCTGTCCTTGGTAAGTGGGGAAGTTTAGGGAGTTTGGACATGGATTTCTCCAGATGTTATCTATGACTTTCTTTAAGATCCAGCTATGTGGAGACTAAGATCTTCCTTTAAGAAGATGGCTGCGGGTAGTAACAGGGGTGGTGAGAAACTCGGCTCGAAAAGCCAGGTGGACTCTGGCATCCTGGGGCTGTGACCCACCTCGGGGGATCCCACTCTGAGGTGGTAGCGAGTCTCCAGAAACTAGAAGCGCGCAGCTGGAGGAGGCTCACTGAGGAGCCACTGGGGTTAGAGGTAGACCAGTTCCAGAAAGATGTTCAGTGACAAAAGCACACGACGGGTGGCTTGTTGGCAGAGGCCCCAAACGAGAAGCTCTTCTTCGTGGATACTGGATTCAAGAGAAAAGAACCAAGCAAGAAGAGGACCTGGGTCCAGAAGAAGTCACAGCATCTCCAGAAACCCCTACGGGTTGACCTTGTCCTTGAGAATCATTCTAAGATTCCCGCTCCCAAAGGCATCCTCGCACGCCAGGTCCCTAATGCCAAGAAGCTCAGGCAAAAGGAGGAGCTATGGAAGAAACTGGCAAAGTAGGGCGAGATGCCCAGGGATGTGCGCAAGACTTCTTAGCCCTCCTGCACCAAAGACCAAACCTGGACTCCAGGACATCATTGAGCAGCCCTTCTATGACCTCTGAAACCCAAACAACCCTCTGGACAAGACTTTGATTGGTCAGGATGCAGTTTTTCTGGAGCAGACCAAGAAGAAAGGTGTGAGGCAGCCACCACACCTCCACATCAAGCCTTCCCAGGTGCCTGCAGTGGAGGTGATTCCTGCAGGAGCCTCCTACAACCCAACCTTTGAAGATCACCAGGCTCTGCTTCGAGAGGCCCATGAGGTAGAGCTGCAGTGTGAGAAAGAGACAGAAAAGCTGGAGCGACAGCTGGCCCTGCCCACCACAGAGCAAGCTGCCACCCAGGAGTCCATGATTCGGGAGATGTGTGAGGGCCTGCTGGAGGAGTCTGATGGTGAGGATGAGGGTGAGCCAGGCTGTGCTGAGCAGCCAGAGGCTTATGATGGGGCCACTGAGACCTCACCCACTGGTGCTGCTGGTCCTGAGAAGAGGATAGAGAAGACAGAGCAGCAGTGGCGGCGAGAGAAGGCTACTCGCAAGCTGCGGGTGCATGAGGGCAGCCTGGCTTCAGCACCAAGAACTCTTCAGGCTGAGTGGGATCAAGGCCCAGGTGGCTCAGAGGCTGGCAGAACTGGCACGCCAGAGGGAGCAGCGGCACACACAGCAACTGGGAGAGGATGACAAGCCCCGAAGGCTGAGACGGCTCAAGAACCAGGCCCCTGACATTCATGTGCAGCTCAGCTTTGAGCTGTCTAGCTCACTCAGGACACTGAAGCCAGAAGGTAACGTTCTCCGAGACAGGTTCAAGAGCTTCCAGAAGAGAAATATGATTGAGCCCCGGGAACGAGCCAAGTTCAAGCGCAAATTGAAGCTGGTGGAGAAGCGGGCCTACCGTGAGATTCAGTTGTAGCTGTGCAGATGTCAGAGCCCTGCCCCTCAATAAAGTGCTGTGACCAAAAAAAAACAAAAAAAACAAAAAAAAAAAAGATTCAGCTATGTATAGTGAGCAATACTCTCAGTGCTGTGAGTTCTTCTTAAAATATAATAATAATAATAATAATAATAATAATAATAATTTAATATAAATAGTTGTCTTGAAGACTCTGTGCCGAGTCTCAGAGTATTTTATTAAGAAGTACCATTAAAAGGGAAAAATTAAATCAGGGTTAAAAATAAAAGTGGAATTGAGATTGAGACACTAATCAAACAAATATATATCAAATTTTATTTCAACTGAACTCTTAATTAAACTGTCCCCTTATAGTCAGTTTGGGGTGGGGTGATAAATATCAACACACGTGTCAACCTTGACAGGTAATCCACTACAATTAAAGTAATGACTACACTAGAGCCCAATTTAGTGAACCAATGATTTTTATTGGGGTTATTTACAAGATCAAAGATGACTCTAAAGTAGATGCATCACCAAACAATTCATATCATAAAACCACCTCAAATCATAAAACTATTACGTACATATATGTATACTTTTAAATATATACACGTATAAGGATATATAGAGATGGATGAATGGATAGATAAATAAATGGATAGATAGATAAATCTATCCAAAAGAACTGAAGTAGCTTTAGAATCTACTGTCAACTACTAAAATTTGTAATGACATGCACATTTAACTTGCCTTAATTGAGATCTCATTAAGAAAGTTATTACAAAATTTTAATAAGTATTTTTGTTATGAGAGAATGAGGAGGCATTTGCAAAGCAGGGATTTTTCTCTTCTTAGTCATTATAGCCCCATATTCTTTTGAATAATACCTATCATGTAATAGTCTCTGGATATATTTCTGTTAAATTAAGACAACCATCTATCATAAAACATAAGGACTAAGTGGCTACACTGATTTTACACCACTATATCTCCAGTCAACTGTTGACAATTACAATCAAAAGATAATGTGGACACATAATTTATTCTGGATAAAAAGCACTTTTTTATATTTTTCAGTGTCATTTTGATTCTAACTTTTGACCCAACTTGTTAAGTATAGAACGCTTTCTGTCGATTTCTCATAACAACTATGAAAAATTGTTGTTTCTAAGTGCACTAAACTGTTAATTTTTCACTACAAGTCAAGAGAGCAATAGTCCCTTTATCTATAAACTGCACTCGAGTAATTTTCACACTGATTGAATTAAATGTGCAAATGGAAAGAGTGCTGATTTGTAGTTTAATGAAAACAATGCAATGTATCAGAATTAAGTAACTGATGTGGTAAAAATTAATTGCTCAGCTGTTTAACCTCGTGTTTTGAAATGCTACAGTGAAATACAATTTCAAAGAAAAGTTATATGAATCAGTAGAAAAAAATGGTTTTTAATACTGTGATATTGGGAAAATATATATTTTATAAGTTATGGGATTTTTTTAACATAATAAAGTCTACTTAATTGTTTAAATTACTAACGAGCAATAAATTTAGGAAAAGGAAAATTAAACTTGCAGAATAATAATAATAATAATAATAATAATAATAATAATAATGATGATAATGATATTCCAGGGGCCTTATATTTACAAGTGTTGCTATTTATAGTATGGCATTAGTAAAGATAGATTTGGGTCACAGCAAAATTTCTCTCTGGCCTTTTAGGGAAGACAAAGCTTTAAAGGATGATGGCAATAGATCTGCTAGTAAAAGCATAATCTCAACTGAATCACCAAAGATCCACCCATCGATGGGTGATAACTCACAAAATCTTCATCCTGGTCATTCCTTGCCCCACAGACAGACATCTTCACCAAAGTGTGTTCTCTCTCAAAGTAAATTTCTCACTTCCCTCAACCAACGTATATGTTCTATTCAGTAGTAGTGTTGTGCCAGGAGCATTCATGAACCCCAAAAGACCACCAGAAGAGGTTTCCAATGTGATAGCTTTAGGGGTTCTTTATCACATGCTCAGGCTTGGGCTCTCCTCCAACCCAACCCTGACACAGCAGGATGGAAGGGAAGGCAGAACAGCCTGGAACCCTCAGCAGGACAAAGTTTTATAGGAAATGGAAGTTCCTGAGGGGGAGGGTGTTTTATCCTAGCTAGTATCTAACTGAAGGTCTACTGTAAGCCGACAAGTGGGTGCTCTGAAACAAGACATATATAATCACAAACCGTATGAAAGTTAGCAATCAGACTAATCATTGATTAACTGTTGCTGAGAAGTAGCTAGGGAGTAATTGTGGCCAAGGACAAGCCTTCCTGGTATGGGAGAGCAGCTCAGATTCTGCTAAAAGTCAAGTTTTCAGGATATTTTTCTTTTCTTTAGGATAGAGGCCTGTCCCAAGATGGAGTAGGTTTGTTTGGCCTCTCAGTAGCAACTTCTAGTGCCCAACTAACAGCAGTATCCAAAGCCTTCAGACTCTGTGTGGCCTCAGGTGTTACCCTATGTAACAACTCATAGGAAGATAACACAGTCCTGCCACTGAAATTTTTGTTCAACCATCTCATGGTTCCAGAAATGTACTGCTTTCTGCTTTCTGCCTGCACAGAGTGCCTTCTCAATACAAACACTTGAGCTGCTATTTTCATTAATCTTCCAGATGCTTTTTCAAATCTGTATGATAATCGAGAGTTAGTATTACATAACTAAACTTTTAACAGAATATCGGGAGGTACTCTAAACATTCACTGATCTCGGCTGCATCCTCAAATAATACTCTTATATTTTTGGTTCAAATATTTTGTGATCATCACTGGATTTCTGTTCCTTTGCTTTCCTGTCAATTCAACAACTCAATTCAAAGTATGTTACTGATATTAAAACATCCATAGTTATTCTAGCTCTTTTGTTATTGAATTTTAGATTTACTGCAGTATTTTGCATTAGCAAAACAATAATTTCAGTCCTTACTAGTTGAGAAGTATGTCCTTGTATATAATCCATTTTGGTATATACTTTGCATTTTTAAAGTAGTTTTGCATTTGATATTACTAATATAAATTATATTAATACCAGGTTTTTATCAAGAATGTTTAATTTGATCTCCAACTCACTTTATTTGTTGAAAAATCCTTTTTATTCTATTCAGGTTCATTGTGTAATAAAGATTTATTTGGAAAATATTCAAAGAGTATATTTCTTAACATATTTGAATCACTAATGAACAACTTACTAAATGAGAAGAGCTAACTGATAAGTTCTACCAAGTACATGGATACCACAATAAAAAATATCTACAATCTTTTTGAGAAAATTTAGGCACACAGAATATTTCTGAACTCATTATTTGCTGCCACAAAACATCACCCGAAGATGCAAATCTGACAAAAGACATAACATAAAAGAAAAACTAAACAGCCATATCTTTGTGAATACAGATGTAAAAATCCTCAACACAATTGAACCCAATAATCAGATCATGAGCATGACAACCATGCTATTACTTTTTCATAGTGTTTGAGCTCTGTATTAATTTCTGTGTCATGTAGTTGATGTTATGCTATTAATGGAATGTACATAGAATATCTGTATACACTGGCACTTGATTTCTTGAGTTCATTTTCTTTGAAATCACTTCTGTTTTTATGAGACAAGCTATTATTATTCCAGAGTGGCTTCAAACTTGTTGTATAGTGGAGAATGACTTTGAACTTATGCTCATGCCTCTATCCCCAGAGTGCTAAGATTAGTGGCATGCACCATCACACATAGTTTATGTGTGATGTACTTGGGGTCAAACATGATGTCTCATGCATATAAGGCAATCACTGTTTAAGTACATCTCCAGCATTATTAAGTTTTGCAGATCCATAGATTTAGTTGTCAGATGCTGAAACTAAAAATAAGTTAGTATATTACCTACTTTAGTCTTTATGAAATTATGTCTCACTTATTTACTTCTCTAAAAATTAACATATTCCCTAACTTAAAATATTCCACATATTAAATAGCATTTCAATTTAAGCATTCAATATATTCATGATGTAATTATTAAAAGCAATGTAGCAGGGATCATCTTTCTACTACTGGTATTAGCAATAAATTGAAAAGATAGGAGTGTGTCTAAAGACAGATACCATATTCTAAAACTGAATTACTATTACAACAAATAAGACCAAATTCAGAGGAAGCAACAGAAAGTGTACCAAGAAAAATTTAACTTGTGGGGATCATTTACTATGATTAGATATTTAAATCTAAGTCTTAGTGAATTGTTTTTAAATTTCCTCATTCCAACATTTTTAAATTGTTTCATAATCTAATATCTCTGAATGAAAACATATCTAGAGCATTATAGAGAGTGTGTTGACAATTAAAAATGTTGTAAGAATTGTCTTGTATAAAAATTGAATATTGGTAAATCAAACTTGGTTGGCCTTGAAAACTGCAAAGCAGGATGCCATCTGTGGGCAATAGGGTGGCATTTGAACGAAGACAAGTGCCAGCATAGTGACATCAATTATTATCCTGTGACTCCCTGGAATGAAATGATCGTTCAGGCAACCTTTGGCAGGTTAGCTGACTGCTGTGATAAACTCGTCATGATAAGATTGAATAATACAAGTAACATGGAGCAGGCTGGCTACTCCAGTGGTGCTGCAGAGTTTTAAGAAAAAACTGTTAAGGTCAAGGTTTTTACTTTCTATCCAATAATGATGGAGAACAAAGAAAAATCCCACATACATACTAAATTTATTTTCTGTCTCTTGCAGATGTAGTAGTTGAATGGCAAAACTAAAAACCAGAAGCAAGCATTTTACCTATGGACAGCTAAATCATGACACCGAATGATTTAGCTCCCTTTCTAGATCCCAAAGAATGTAGAGGGTGGTCTAGAGCTCCGCGGATGGAATATGGGGCACTTGGGTAAATTCCAGTCAGTCTTAGAATTTGACACATAAAGCACAAAATATTCTTAGGATAAATGAAAAAGCTCTTTCCTCTCTCTAACGCTGAAGCCTCCCCCTTCCCTAGGGGTCTGCAGGAACCTCAACAGCAGAGATGGCCATTCAATGAGCGATTGTCAGTCCCCACCATCTGCCCCACTCCACTCCAGGTTGTAATGTGGATTAAAGTCGCTGCATCTCCAAGGTAGCAATTTTACACTTAACCTTATACAATAAGAACAGCATGATTTTGATGACATGTAATATCTCAGAGCTATTTATGAAGAAAGCGGTTTGAGGAACTTGGTTTATTCCAACATGAACACTATGAAAAACCCTACTGCAAATATTAAAGTATAAACAATTCATCTGTGGATTTACTGACACAAATCTACTTGGAACATATGCCTTTTTAAACATGACCTTCATATGATTAGGGAGAATTCTATGGGAATAATATGAAAGTTATTTAACAACATAATAGTCAAAAAAGTACTGTGAGTGACGCAAAATGCAGGATTCATCATTTCTAACATTCTTGACACCAACAGTAAATCGTGTAAACACTATGTTAAATAATAATAAGTGATTAAAAGGTATAACTATACAAGATACTCCAGGCATGAAGAAATCATGTGCATGGCAAGTATGCTTATTGAGAGATGCAGCTTAGGAAAATGTTATATATGAGGACTGCACAAAAATGCACAAGATATTTTACAAACAACTATTCATCATTTATAAGAATCCCTATATCCCACTACAAGAATCCATGTTGTAATATGTGCCCGTAAACAAGAAACCTTTCTAAGGTAATTGGACTATAAGAAAGCTACCTTCGAATGAGTTGATGTACTCATGTGAGCTGCTATTTGACCTTCATGTCAATGCTATTCTATAGGAGAGTCAATCCAACCCTTCTTTTCTCTGGCACCTGGCCTTGCTGTATGACCTCACCTCTATGCTCCTGCCTGGATGCTGTCTGCTAGACCAGCCTTACCAGAACTATTACCATGCTTTTTAGACTTTTTAGTCACTGAACTTAAGTGATAAATAGACCTTTAACAGAAAAAGTCTCCGGCCTCAGTTACTTGGTTTTATTAACAGAAAATAGATTAGGATATTGTGTAAATTTTACCATTAAGTTAACAGCTGATCAGAGACCAGGGCATTTTGTCCTGACTTAT
>JAPYYD010006556.1:0-11053 GCA_028551405.1 Uromys caudimaculatus
TCTGTCTTCCGCTTTAACTTTATTTCTTTCTATACAGCTCTCACACAATAAAATATCTCTGCTTTCTCTTGACTTAAATCTCTATTTCTCTTTTGTTCATCTTTGTTACTAAAATTCGCAAAGACTCTACTCTACATAAACATCTTTTACCATGGGCTATATTACTTCCTGACAGTTTTCATATAGACCCATTGGTCATGTGGTACTGATTCACGGCTTTCCCACGGACCAGATTTGTACACCCGAACACCCTTTGTCCTGAAGGGAGAGCTTCCGTGAAGCAGCTCTTCCTATAATTTCCTTTTCTCTGGAAAAAGCATCTGCCTCTATTCGTGCTTCACTCACCTCTTCTCCTGAAGTCCACTTCTCGGTCGGGTCACTCCAAGAGCGTCTTCCACTGATTCTCACCCGGCCAGGCCTTGTTCGTGTCGTGACGATCAACGGTGTGCACTCTCCCGGTCCACAGTCCACGTCGGGCGCCAACTGTAACAATTTCTAGGTTTGAAGTTCCCGCCAGCGGGTACTCCGTGCTGTGGAAGTGCTGTGGAAGGAAGCCATTGATAATAGAAAGAAGCAGGAAACAAAGGAATGCGTTGGAGCAAGATGAAATCCCGATCAAACTCCGAAGAAATCTTTATTGTTACAATGTTTTAAACACATTAGGGCGGGAAATGGCAGGGGCGGGGAGAATCCATAATGCAGTCAGACATCAATTATGCTATAGTTGTCCCTGAGCTGAAGACCGGACGTTTAATCCCTACCTGGGGGCAGTAACAATGGGGAGGAAACAAGGAGAGGCCTGCTGGAGCTGGAACACCTTGAAACGCTAATCAAGCCGAGCCTAAAAGTCAGGGCCTAGAGGAGACACCTGCTGAGCGATACGAGACACTGTGGCTAGCAAGATAAGTCAAAACTGAGATCTTTCATCTAGCAGACTTAGTCAAACCTGGGATCTTTCATCCAGCAGATGTGCAAAAGGCCAAGGCCTTTGTCTCCGACAGCCTTGTACTTCTTTTCATTCTCCATAAAATGAGGATCCCTCTTGAAAACGTTAAGAACATCCTCTGGATTGTAGTCACCCTCCAAGGGGAGCATGTGTGTAAACTGATCGTCCTCTTCCACTAAATCAAGTCCTTCCAGAATAACGGGGTGGTCCTTGAATCTGTCCTTCCGTACAGCAAACATCACTTCCATCATGTACTGAACTCTTTTGTCCATCTCAGACTCGTGTAGAATGTTTTGCAGGCATTCAAAGATCGCATTGATTCCCCTTGGTGACACCTCGGTTAATTTGAGACCACACTCCTTAAGGAAGCCAAAAGCTACTTCAACGCTGTCCTCTGTTGGTCTCTCTAGGAGCAAAGTGAGCATCTCCAGGCACAGAACCTCATGGGCCACATTTCGGTTAATAAGATGTGCCACAAAATTTGAAGCAGTCAGACAAAGTTGCTTATTGTTCCTTCGATATCCTTTCCAAAAATTAAGAATTAGTCTCTTGAGGATGAGTTCTACAATCTGTGGGAATTTTGAGTTGATTATTGCCACCAAAGCTGCATAAATGTGAGTGAAGATTGGAGAAGAACTCTGTGCTTGCAGAACAGATCTGGACAGCAATCCTCTCCCTCTGACATGCTCCACTATGTTCATAACAGCCATATTTATAACAGCCAGAAGCTGGAAACAACCCAGATGTCCCTCATCAGAGGAACGGATACAGAAAATGTGGTACATTTACACAATGGAGTACTACTCAGCTATTAAAAACAATGACTTAATGAAATTTGCAGGCAAATGAATGGAACTTGAAAATATCATCCTGAGCGAGGTAACTCAGTCACAAAAGAACGAATATGGTATATACTCACTGATAAGTGGATATTAGCCCAAAAGTTCGGAATACCCAAGTTTCACTTTACAGCTGGACTGAGAGTGAGGTCCCAGATGAAGGAGTGGGAGAAGGGACTGAAGGAGCTGAGGGAGTTTGCAGCCCCATGGAGGGAGCAACAGTGTCAACTGGCCTGCCCCCCCATCCTCCTGGAGGCTGGACCACCAACCAAAGAATACACATGGAGGCACCCATGGTTCTGATCACATATGTGGCAGAGGAGGGCCTTATTGGCCATCAGGGGGAGGAGAGGCCCTTGGGCCTGAGGATGTTAGAGGCCCCAGTAAAGGGGAATGTCAAGGTGAGAATACGGGAGTGGGTGGGTGGATGGGTGGAAGGGGGAAGGGGGAAGGGGAGGGGATAGGGGGTTTCCAAAGAGGAGACCTGGAAAGGGGGAAACATTGGAAATGTAAGTAAAGTATCAAAAAATAAATAAATAATTTAAAAAAAAAGAAAGAAAAAATTCCCAACCGACTGCTGATGGCAGGATGCAATATCAACTATTTCTCACCTTCCATGACTGCCCACCCCCTAGCCAAGTTGTTTGAAAGACCCAGTTGAGAGTCTTGTGTCCACTTACCTCCTGCAAAGTTCCAGTTCTAGGTGCCAATTTAAAACGTCAGAGCCTCCTGGCATGAAGAGGGTAGTGGCGGGGGCACAGAGTAGGACTCTGGTGGTGACTTTAAAGTCTGAGGGTCTCAGGATGTTCTAGCTCTTTAACTGTACGGAAATGCTGATGATAACTTCTAAAATATCTTAAAAACTTTCTTGCTCTTTCCGAGGGTAAAAAGCTGCTGGCTTCGGTGATTAACACATGTAGCCTAAACAGCTGAGGATTAAGTAACATGGCCTTTGTTCTATCTCAGCAGGAACTGCACAGTCCTAACTTTAGGCCTGCTAGTAGGAAGTCTCAGGAATAAAAATGGACACTTTGAAAAGTGATTATATCATTTATTACTAAGTTGTAAAAAAGTTTCCTATGAAAGCTATCTAAGGGGAAGAGCAGAAAGATCGTAACTGAGGAAAGGAAAAAAGATCTCTACTCTAAGTGGGGAAAGGGAAAAAAATCTAGTAAGGGAAAAAATTATCTGCTTCTCATCTCTTTGTCCTTAGTACTTATACATCTTTCAGAATGCATGATCACATGTTCCAACGTTCATCACAAGTTTACACAAAAAAATCAAATCATTAATTGAAATAGAAGTTTACAACAGAGAATGTTTACATGCATATCCATTAGGAGTAATTATCTGGCTAAACATCCATCACCTGTCTCAGCTCCACGGGTTCACTGAAGGTTTAAAACCATAACTAAGTTATTAGTGACTTGTATAGATAAACCCAGTCAATATTTTATCTTCTGTCCTAGATCCTATAATAAGTGGTTAGTTATCTTTGGTTAATGGTTTTACAATCTCTTGGAATGCGCTCTGAGTGAGAGAAAGTCTGGTTACTATCTAAGAACAATTAACTGGTGACACTTGGTAGACTGGCAGACTTCCCTAATTTAGTGTTTTGATTATCAGAAGAGACCTAATAGCAGTTCCACTATAAAAGAGCTTAATAATCACAGTAGGAATTCTTATAGAATCATCATTAAGACTTAAGCCATCTATTTGTCTATATAGCATCACTACAAGACAGCACATCTTCATGGATCTGCAGAGATATGCTCTAAAAGGATGTGCTATACTTAGTGATTGTTATATACATTTAATAATAACAGGAAAAGCATATAAATAGCAGGAATCTTTCCTAAAATAAATTTTCTTACATCGTTGCTTATTGTATTGGTTAATTTTGTGTGTCAGCTTGACACAAGCTGGAGTTATCACAGAGAAAGGAATTTCAGTTGAGAAAATGCCTCCATGAGATCCAGCAGTAAGGCATTTTCTCAATTAGTGATCAAGGGCGGAGGGTCCCTTGTGGGTGGTACCATCTGTGAGCTGGTAGTCTTGGGTTCTATAAGAAAGCAGACTGAGCAAGCCAGGGGAAGCAAGCAAGCCAGTAAGCAGCATTCCTCCATGGCCGCTGCATCAGTTACTGACCTGCTTTAGTTCCAATCCTGACTTCCTTTTGTGATGAACAGCGGCATGGAAGTATAAGCTCAATAAATCCCCAACTTGCATCTTGGTCATGATGTTTGCACAGGAATAGAAACCCTGACTAAGACACTTATTAAGGGTGAACCTGTTGCAGATTATATAATAATCTGAAGTATGTCATTTCAGGAAGCTTGTCCCATTGTAGCTCATTACACCTGAGAGTGGGAAACAATCTTGAACTCATTCTCACAGGAAAGAATTTTCTGAACAGAATACCATCAGTACTAGCACTAAAAAAGCCACAATTTATTAATCAATGGGGCCTCATTAAACTGAATATCTTCTCTATGGAAAAATTTGAAATCGGGTTTATAGTTCTGCTACAAGACACCATGACCAGAAAGAAACCAGTTCAATCTGGTCTGATCCTGTTCAAGCTATTCCGAACTGTTCTAATCTGGTTCAAACTGGTTCAATCCAGCTCAAACCAGGTCAAACTGGTTCGAGCTGGTTCAATCCGGTTTGAACCAGTTTGGACCAGTTCAAACTGCTTCAGTCTGTCCCAATCTGGTCCAAATGGGTTAAAACCAGATTAAACTGGTTCAAACTGGTTGAAAACTGGTTCAAATCAGCTCGATCCAGTTTGTTTTGGCTCCAGCCAGTTTGTTCTCGTTTAAACTGGTTCAAACCTGTTGAAACCTGTTCAGTCAGGTTTGAACTAGTTCAATCCAGTTCACTGTGCCACATTCTAGTTCATTCCAGTTCATTCTGCAATCTGCTGCCCTCAGTACACCTGGTCATTCATCTGGCTTTTACCCTAATGTCTGCTCCCATATGAGGGCCAAATGTTGAAACACAGGACCCTAAGGCAACATTTTTCATTCAAATCATCTCACCCCTTGTGGGGCAGTGATCTGTGACAGGCAATCTGGCACCCGGTTGAGCACAGGTGTAAAATCTGGGTGATCCAGCAGAACAATCTGCAAGGGACTGGAAAACTTTATGCCAGCACTCCTGGGAGGCTTTTGGCTCCAGTCACTGTCACATACCACCCCTCCTCATGGAGAGGCGTGGCCACACAGCTCCAAGTCATCCCCATGTTAATGAGACACCTAGAGGCTTAGCCACATCCCTTCCCAGTTACTATATCTGCCTTGCATCTCCTAGAGGCCAGGAGGTACAATTCCATCCATGCCACTCTCCACATGATGACAATAAATGTCTTAGAATTACGGACCCGCCATGGGAAGCGAGGGATCCAGCCCTCCATTAAGTAGTCGCATCTAATCTCTCCCCAAGGGCTTCCCAGTGCTCCCAGATGGTACCCATTCACCCAAGCCTAAGCAGCTAGCCTGGCGCCCCAAGCTGCAGAAACCCGGTCTCGGCGTGAACCCCAGCCATGCTCCGGCTTCCCACAGCCCCCACCTGCCTGTCGGACTGTGTGGGAAGACTCTCGGCCACTTCCCGCATGTCTCGTGTCCCACCCAGATCTGCAGCATCCGGGACAGACACATGGGGCTTCTTTCCACCGTGCCAGGCTTGTTCCCACATCTGGCGACCAATGTGGGGCTCAAATGTCGACATGACTGCACTGAATGGATATCGAGGTTAGGTGAGCCCCCCCAAATCAGGAGACAGGCAACCTGTCCTTTCCTGCTGTGCTTTCAGTCAGCACCATCTCATGGATTTAGACAAGCTGAAGGGCTAACTGAAGCCTTCTGGCCAGAGCTACTCTCTGGTGTTGTCTGAAGTTCCCTCTAGCCTCTGCCTGAATCCCGATAGCCCTCAACAGGCGTTGGCAAAGATTCTCTATCTAACTTCTCCTAAAAACAAAAGAAAAACTGGTAATGCAGCAGCCACTTAAAAGCCACAGGGTGGCTGCCAGTTCTTAAATCTGCCAGAAGGCTTAGCGTTTTGGACCTCTGTGGAATCCCCCAAAGCCAATAGGCCAAGGGAATGTTCCCATTGGACAGAGTGTTTCTCCTCTTTTCTGTCATGGGCAGTTCACAATCACACAAAAAATCTCCCCAGGCCAGGGAAATATGTGCCTTTCTAAAATCTCATGGAATAAAAATAGCCAAAAAACGAGCCTCCTGGTTTTGGGAGAAAGTCCTTAAGATATCGCCAAGCATGGCAATGACAACATTTATAGCCTGGACTCATGGGCCTGAGAAGCTTCTCTCTTCAAAAACAGAGATACCCGAGAAGGATAAACACCCTCCCATGATTTTCTGCCAATCTTAACTGCAATTCAGCAATGCATAGGTCCGTCACCTAAAGTAGGACAGGCTGATAGCAACACAGCTCCTGAGCCTCCTCAATCAGATGAACCTAAGAATCAAGGACCTAAGATTCACCTTATCTCGGATCTCACAACCCTTACCCAACTGATAAGGGAAATAAAATCCATTTACCCACCCCTCCCTCTTACGCCCTGGAGGAAACAATAAACGAACTTTCTGCTCCTCCTGCCCCTCCCTCTCCCACTCAAGGGCAAGGCACCATTAACAAAACAAAGGAGCTTTCACCTGCCTCTCCCCCTACTGTGCCTCCCCCCATCTGACCAGACAGAGATATCTCTCCTCCCCCTTCCCCAAGCCAGAAAAGTGAAAGACCTGTAAAAACGTGTAGTCTCTTACCCTCAACCCTCTACCACCCAACAGGTTTGTAATTTCTGAGACTCTCTTGCAAAAACTAACCCCCATGCTACTCAGAAGTCTGATACAGAGCTAGAATCCGAGAATGCTTAAGCATTCCCGGTTAATATCAACCCCAGATGAACTAAACCACTCAATTGGTACCCACTCCAAGCCTCAGACTTAAAAGAACTGAGGCAGGCAGCGAAGGAAGAGGGCATCCATGCACCCTGGACAAAATCTCTCCTACAGAGCCATGTTGCCAACTTAAACATCCCCCAAGATTGGAGGGATATTTGTCATTCTTCCCTTCCTGGCCCAATGTTTTTGGAGTGGGAAACCTTATTTAGAGATGAATTCCATCAACAACTCAGGCAAAACCGGGACAGAGGTGACACCCCATGGGGTTTTAATGAACTCTTTGGCCAGGAAGAATTTTCTACTGTGGCACAGCAGGCAACTCAGCCAGCAGGATACTATGAACATGTCCGTCTCTGTGCAATTCAAGCTTGGGATAGGCTTACCCTACCCTCAGGGTCACAAGATCCTGCCTCCTCCTTGCTCTCTCTCCATCAAAAGCTGGGAGAACTTCTATCTGATTTTATTCTTAGAACTAAAATGAGCCTAGAAAGAAAAATTCCCAATCCCACAGCCAGAGATCTCCTTCTTAAAACCATTGTATGGGAAGGCATGACTTCTGAATCCAGACTGGCTTGCCAGGGTCTCCGGGAGGAGCACCACGATAGGTGGATTGTGGCAACTTGTGATATAGGGACGGCATCACACCAGATTACATCTGTGGCTCAAGCATTTGTAGCAGCAGTAAAAACAGAAGGAATCTGCTTCAAATGTGAAGAGGTAGGGCATTGGAGGAATGAATGCCCACAGAACTCTCCCCCCATAACAGAATCTAATCCCCCTAAGTATATCTGTCCCCAATGAAGAAAAGGTTTCCACTGGAGGAAACACTGTACTGCTGCATATGATAAGGATGGTAAGCCACTAAAGCCTTTAAACTTCAGATGGGGCAGCCCTCAGCCCCGGCAGTAAGAGGGACAGATACTCCCATAGAAGCCTTGTGGGTGTCCAGCATTTCAGAAGGCTCCCATCCAAAATTAACCATTAAAATAGATAACAAACCATTCAAATGTCTTATTGATACTGGAGCAGACAGGACAATTTTAATACAACAAGAGATCCCATGTGACTGGCAACTGATCCCTGGGCTCCAGCTCCTAGGCATAGGGGTACCTCTCACGCATTTATCACCAAGCAGGCCTATAGGTGGGAAGACCGGGATGGAGCTATTGGCCTCATATGCCTCCTGGTGGCTCAGGCAGCTACCAATCTTCTAGGGAGAGATATCTTACAGACCTTAGAGGTGGTTCTTACTACTCAACCAGAAAGAGACCTTATTACAATAGAGGATATTACCTATAAAGAAAATAATACCCAAGGAGATGCTAAATACCCTCCTTCAAATCACCCCCAATTCTAGGGGCCACTGTTAGATTTAATACTCCCTGCCTTGATTGGTTCTCCAATGAGAACCAATGAGCCGTCTGGGTCCCACAGTGGCCTCTATCAAGGGAGAAACTTAGAGCCCTCACACAGCTGGTAGAAGAACAGCTATTGCTGCAGCACATCAGCCCCTCCTGCAGTCCATGGAACACCCCTGTATTTTCTATAACAAAGAGCTCAGGGGGATGGAGATTATTACAAGATTTGAGGGCAATTGACAAAACCATGTGAGTCTGGAGCTGCCCACAAAGAGGGCTACCCCACATCTCAGCCATCCCTGCCAATGTATCCTTATTAGCAATAGACATAAAAGATTTTTTTCCATCCCTCTCCACCCCAGAGACTATGAATGTTTTGCATTCTCAGTATCCCCCATTAACAATTCTGGCCTGTCCTCATGATATGAATGGACTGTCCTCCCACAGAGAATGGCTAACAGTCCCACCATTTGTCAGGAGGCTGTAGCCACTGCATTAAAACCCCATTTAAAAAGGGGACTCAATGTATATCATTATATGGTTGATATATTAGTGTGGGGAGACTCTTCTACCTCCCCTTCCCAACTTAAGAACCAGCTACTACCTTCCCTATCTGCCCTAGGATTCAAAATAGCCCCTCATAAAATCCAACTAATTCTGCCCATTGCATTATTAGGAACAGAGATCTCCCTTACCTCAATACGCCTCCTCAAACCCACCCTTTCCTTCCCTTAAAAATCAACTCTCGCCTCTCTCCAGAGTTTTTTGGGCAACCTCAATTGACTTTGTCCCTGGCTCCCCCTTCACACAAGCACCCTTCAACACCTCTTCAACATCCCGAAAGGAGACAAAAGTCCCTCCTCCCCAAGAACACTGTGCCCAGAAGCAGTTCAAGCTCTAAATTCTGTCAATGAAGCCCTAAAAGATACGGCTCTTGCTAGGTATGACCCAACAATACCTATACAGCTCCTTATCTTTAACTCCTCCCCTACACTTGTGGAAGCCCTTTACCAACCTCAGGGGGTGCTGGAATGGCTCCACACCCTGATGGATGGTGCACCCTGAATTTTAAATGAGGTGGATGCACTCGCTTGCATGATTAAAAATGGCAGGGATAGAGCTCTACAAACCCTAGGGAAAGAAGCTGACGTTCTTGTCACCCCCTTCTCCCTCTCCGACATCCAGTGGCTAATTAAAAATCACTCCCACTTTGCTATTAGCCTAATAAGATTCACAGAACAAATTGACAACCATTATCCTGATGAAAAATGGGCCTCTGCCCTCCCTCTGTTTCAATGGCTGCCCCCAAACTATTCTCAAAAGAGCCCATAGCGGGAGCCCCTTCAATATTTACTGATGGGGGAAAGAGGGGACCTGTGGCAGTAATATACTTCTTACCTAAGGATGAACCCCCTATCCTCTGATTCAAAGAGCTACCCCATCACTTCCCCCAATATAAAGAATTATATGCCATCTATCTAGCTCTAAAAGAAGTCAAGGGCTCCCTTAACCTATTCTCAGACAGTGTATGTGCTGTCAATGTGCTCCCCTGGCTGTCAAGATCTTTCGTCAAACTAGATGCCAACCCACTTTCCGCTCTACTTATACAGGTCTCCACCCTCCTACAGGAAAGGGTCTCCTCCATCTACATCCAGCATGTCTGATCTCACAGTCCCTTACCAGGCCCTATATCTGAGGGAAATGCACTCACTGACCAAACTGCCTCAACAGGGATATTCATGGCCTCCACTGAACAAGCAGACCAATTTCATTCACGCACACACACAAACATAAAGGGGCTTCATGCCCGCTTCCCCCACATCCCCCTCGCTCAACTCCAAAGGATAATAAAACCATGCTCCTCTTGTACATCCCTCATTACCAACCCAGTTTTACAAATGATGGGCACCAATCCCCGAGGCCTTAAGTCCAATGCCTTATGGCAAATTGATGTCACCCATATCCCCCAATTTGGTAGACAGAAATATGTTTTTATCACCATAGATACATGCAAAGAGCTCGCTACCCGCCATGTCCCGGAGAGCTCTTCCAGGACAGGCTATTGACGAGGTTCGAAGTTCCCGCCAGCGGGTGCTCCGTGCTGTAGAGAGAAACTGTTGGCGGGGAAAGAAGCAGGAGACAGAGAGATGTGTAGGAGCAAGACGAGACCCGATCAAGCTCCGATTAATCTTTAATGTTACATATTTTTAAACACTTTAGGGTGGGAAATGGCAGAGGGAGGGGAATCCGCAATGCAATCAGACATCATATACATAATTATATGCCATAATTGTCCCAGAGCTGAAGGCCAGACGTCTAATCCCTAGCTGGGGGCAGTGACAATGGGAAGGGAACAAAGGGAGGCCTGCTGGAGCCGGAACACCTTGATTTGCTAATTAAGTCCAGCCTGACTATCTAATTAAGACAGTCTGGTCTCTGGCAGGAAGGAATGCCCGCTGTGGAAATCCGAGACACTATGGCTAGCAAAATAGGTAGCAGAATATGTCAAGGCCAAAGCCTTTGTCTCTGACAGATACATACTCCCATTTTATATGGGCTACAGCCCAAACAGGTGAAAGCTCAAAAAGGTTAATTTACCATATGCTTTCCACCTTTGCCATCATGGGCATTCCTCAACAGATCCAAACTGATAATGGCCCTGCCTTCACCAGCTCTCAATTCAAAACCTGCACATGCTGGGAAATTGCCCACCATACAGGAATTCCCCACAACCCTCAGAGCCAAGGAATAATAGAAAGAACATATCAAACCCTAAAGGCCCAACTCCTAAAACAAAAGACAACCACTTATCCCCCTAATGTACAATTAATGATGGCTCTGACTTCCCTAAACATATTTAACATCTACAGAAGTTCCAAACACCCTCCTATCTCTCTCCATTGGCACACACCAGAATTAACCCCCTCAATCCTAGTACGATGGCGAGATCCTTTGGATGGAATTTGGAAGGGACCAGACCCCCTCCTT
>JAPYYD010006557.1:0-11053 GCA_028551405.1 Uromys caudimaculatus
CTAAAGTGTAATTATAAAAAGGTAAACAAAAATCCCTGAGAAACCATTTAATAAATGTTAAACAGGCTGGGTTTGTTGAAACATGCCATTTATCCCAGCTAAAAAGAGACAGAGACAGGAGGATCGTTGTGAAGTACATTCCAACCTGATTTACCAAAAGAGCTCCCGTCTCTCCAGGACTTTTTATAGAGAGGCATTGTGTCAGAATAACAAACAGGCAGACTACACCATATTTAACAATAAGAGGAAAGCAAATTATAACTACTTTCCATGTTACCTTTCCTAGTCAGAATGGCCAAGACTAATAAAACCAATGAAACCTAACGCTGGAGAAGTTGTTAGTCAGGAAAGCCATTTATGCATTGCTTGCAGGGGTAAATCCTGGTGGTACAGACACTAAAGAAATAATGTGGTTATTCCTCAAAATCAGAAAATTCAGACTTGGGGTTCAGATCTGTAATGCCAGCCACTCAGGGCTGAGGAAGCCAGAAGGCAAATCAGGGCCATCTTGTCAGATTAGTGAGACCCAGTGTCAAAGTAAGAAGTCGAAGAACAGGAGGGCACAGTAGGTGGCTCTTGTGGTCAATGATGTCAGTACAATGACTAACAATGTTGAAAGAGAAAAATAACTCCTACTAATTGTCTTCCAAGCTCTACTCACATGTAGTGAGCTATTAGTGCTGAAGGTAAAGAAAATGATTTTGTAAATAAGGAGAGGTGGTTCATAGTATATATTTATCAGATTTATTGTTTCCTATTATATGATTGCATGATCTGCATGTGTGTGAGGGACCCAGGTGAAGGTAGTGATCTCTGAAGTAAGGAGAGGGCATAGGAGCTCCTAGAACTCCAGTTCTAGGAGCATAGGAGCAGAAGCATAGGAGCCCCTAGAACATGACCTGTAAGAATGGATAGAAATCACTGCTGAGGAGGAACTATGGATTTGCAGATGATCTGAGATCATTTCCAAGCTTACACATGTGGGGATTCCACTTTCTATAGTTTTACTCTAGGAGCGCCTACACTCTTCTGATTCCAAGTCCCAAGACACTTGCATGCATGCAGGCAGGTATCACATACATAAATATATAGGGGAAAATATCTATCAAAATGAATGGGATGGGGAACTAGGGTTCAGGGGAACTAAGATGGGTAATGACTAGAATGGAAATGAATAAAATAATTAAATTAAAAGAATTAAAATAATTTTACAGTAACTATTTTCTCCTTTTGCTTAAAGAACATAAGATCTAACAATAAAGAATGAATACCTAAACTGACTTTGAAAAAATCTCACTATATAAACCACAGTGGTATGAAACTTCTGCATAGTTAGTTTCCGCAATACTGGGATTAAGGGTGTGCATTAACACACTTCTTCATGGCTGTAGAGGCCTGAACTGCTCCAGGGACTGAGAGGTGTTACTTGGAGTCGTGATGTATCTCAGAGTAAGCCAGTACTCTGATTTGTCAAAATCTTCAAGAATCCTTTGCCAAAGCTCCTCTGCAGAAGGACCTGAAACTTGCGCATCCTCTGGACTTTGGGCAGAAGTTGCCAGGGCAACTGGAGCTTCTTTCACTGCTAGGTCAGTCTGGACTTCAACAGATGCTGATTGACCAGAGTCCCCAGCTGTAACAGGGTCATGGCTATCAAGCAGGGCTTCTTGCTGACTACAGTTCAGTTTGGGAATGAAATCCACACCAACTGTGCCTGAATACATGGGCTCTCCAATCTCAGCAGCAACAAGAGGTTTGGAACCAGGATCATGGGTTGACTCAAAAACAGATTTAGAGCTTCCATTTGTCTCTGGCAGAGCTTTTGAGATATTCTGGAGATTCATCCGCCTACACTTAGCTCGGCAATTCTTGAACCAGGTCTGAAAAGCAAAGGAGACATCAAAGAATACTTGTTTGCCCCCAACTGGACCACAAGTTAAAACTTTTGAATAGAAGGAGTTTCTATAGCAACACGTCACAAGTCTGCAACAGAGAAGCCTGAGATTCAAGATCCTTAGGAGACTGTAGTAAGGTAGAATGTATATGACCTGACACAAAAAGACTGGGGAGATTAAGCTAGTGTGTCCTGTGTTTTAGTAGGAACTCTGCTGTCTAGGTCTCTGAGACCCTGCACGGGAGAAATGTTCATCCATATTTGTACCAAGTTGATGGAGAATGTGAGGCCCAGCATTGGATTCATGAATATCCTCCACCTAAATCTGTCTGTACTGCCCTATGCATTTAAGAAGTACAGAATTAAGGTGCCTGAAGGGAAAGGGGACAGTGTTGCTGTTGGATTGCAGGAAAAGAGAGAGGCAGACCTTGATCTCACACACTGTCACACCAACCAACACTGCCAGCTCCGCAATGTGCTTCTTGTCTGGAGACTTAGAATTATAAAAATGTTCTTGCAGCAGGCGCGTTTGTTCTTTGGTGTACACAGTGCGATCCTTTCAAGGCTTCATTTTGGCCACAGGACCAGCTTGTTTCTCACCGTATTTATCTGACAGTGCTTGGGTCCTATGAAAACATGGAAACCAGAACTCACTGAGGGTCTTGAAGGTATCTGATGACTTAGATAACCTGACAGTCTTCTCAGTGTTGGGAAACCTGGGCCCATTACAGGACCTGGTTGCATTTAGACACTTGATTTTCTTGATGGCCCAAGGGACTCTTGGTGGCTTGATTGCATTGGACTTCTTGGGGTCACTAGGGAACTCTGACACATTTATAAAGATAAGTTCCTTGCAGGCTGTTGAGGCATTTAGGACCTGGTTTCTATGGTAGTATTTGAAGACGTTTGGAATTTGGGATGCAAGGAGGGAACTTTGGCCATATATTTGCTGTGAACTTAGTGGAATGTGTTCCTGTTCTAGAGAACCTGAAAAAGGGGAACATCATCAGAAAATCTCCACAGAGCACCCATCTATCCATCATGCCTACCCAGCATTTGTTTTAGACTTCTTTTAGAGCAAGAATCAGTCAGGAGCCTCAGTCTTTCTGAACAACTGCCTCTGTTTCCCAATCTTACAAATATTCTCAGTATTGCAATAAATATGCACTTAGCTCCTGTATTAGTAAGAGACTATCAGTCCTGGGAGGTTGGCAATTAGATGTTCTCCCCCAATGTTTAAATGTCCCAGATCCTGCCCTTCTGTCTGGTGGCTATTGCCAGGCCAGACCACCAGCTACTCTGCTGCCCTGAAGACAGCACAGCCTGAAGCCTTGCTAGGAGTTCCACTACAAACAGGACAACTGATCACCAGCTAGTCTGTCTCCACCTGCCTTCCCCCGCCCCCAAAAAGCTCTACAGCTGAAGAAATCCCAGGCATTCTGCTCACACAGGACAATTGACACCACAGCCTGAAGGCATCCCAAGAGTTCCTGTGCATGCAGGGAAACTCATCACCAACTTGTCTGCCCCCCTGAAGACACCACAGCCTGAATGCGTCCCAGGAGTTCTGTAGCATGCAAGGCAAATGACACCACGGCCCAAACGCATCCTAGGAGTTCCTCTGCAAACAAGGAAACTGGACAACTGACTCCAAATTCTGAAGACTGCCCGGGGACTCTGCTGCATGCAGAGCAATTGAACAAACAGTCTAAAAGCCTCCCGAGAGTTCCCTGTGCTGCTCACAGAGAAACAGAATCCTCAGTCCTTAGGCCTCCATGGAGAACAGCTACACACAGGGCAACAACTTGACTGCTCCTCTGAAAACCCAACAGTCTGAAGGCCTCCCAGGAAATCTGCTTCAGCTGGGGAAACATACCAGCAGCTTCTGTGTCCCTCTAAAGACCGCACATTTTAAAGGCCTCCTCCACGAGCCACTACAGCCAGGGCAAAAGTCACCAGTGTACAAGCCACTCTGAAGACCACAGTCAGAAGGCCCCACAGGAGGTCTGCTACAGCCAAAGCCACAGGCCTACCAGGAGACCTGAAGCAACCCAGGAACAAAAAAGAGGCAGGCTACAGACAGAGACACCCAGACCAGCAAAGACAGGGATAACCATATGGCAGGAGGTGCAAGACTATAAGAAACAGAAGCCAGTAAACTTTGGCATCATCAGAACCCAGTTCTTCCACCACAGCAAGCCCTGAATACACCAATACACCTGAAACTCGGGAAGCTGACATAAATTCTATCTCATGAAGATAATAGAGTCCTTTAAGTAGGATATAAACAACTCACTGAAAGAAATGCAGGAAAACACAACCAAACAGGTGAAGGAATTGATTAAAGCAGTCCAAGACCTAAAAGTGGAAGTGGAAATAATAAAGAAAACACAAATTGAGGCAACCCTGGAAATGGAAAACCTAGGAAAGAGGTCAGGAATCACAGGTGTAACCATCATCAACAGAATACAAGAGATAGAAGGGAGAAACTCAGGTGTAAACTATACCTTAGAAGAGACTGACACACCTTTCGATGAAAACTCAAAACATAAAAATCTCCTAACTCTAATAAACAACTTCAGCAGAGTGGCTGGTTATAAAGCTAACTCAAACAAATCAGTAGCTGTCCTCTATCTACTCAACGGATAAACTGACTGAGAAAGAAATTAGGGAAACGACACCCTTCACAATAGCTATAAATAATATGAAATATCTTGGTTTAACTCTAAGCAGACAAGTGAAAGATCTGTATAACAGTAACTTTATGTCTCTCAAGAAAGAAATTGAAGAGGATCTCAGAAAATGGAGAGATCTCCCATGATCATGGATTGGCAGAATTAATATAGGAAAAATGGCCATCCTACCAAAGGCAATCTAAAGATTCAAGGCAATTTCCATCAGAATTCCAACACAATTCTTCAAAGACATCGAAAGAGAAATTCTCAAATTCATGTGAAAAATCAAAAAACCAAAATTAGTGAAAACACTTCTTAAAAATAAAAGAACTTCTGGGGGAATCAACATTCCTGACCTCACACTATACTACAAATAGCGATTAAAAACTGCATGATATTGGTATAGAGACAGATATGTTGATCAGTGGAATAGAATTGGAGATGCAGAAATAAAACCACACACTTATGGATACTTGATCCTGCTGTAACTGTCAAAGATGAATGTGGAAAAATGAACATAGATTCATATTTGTCACCATGGACAAAGCTCAAGTCCAAGTGGATCAAGGACCTCAACATAAAACCAGACAAACTGAATGTAATATAAAAGAAAGTGAGAAAGATACTTGAACTCATTGGCACAGTAGGAAATCTGGTAAAAAAGTCCAGTGGCTCAGGCTCTAATATCAAGAACTGATCAATTGGACCTCTTAAAAATGGAAAGCTTCTGTAAGTCAAAGGACATAGTCAATAGGACAAATCAGCAACATACAGATTGGGAAAATATCTTCACTAACCCCACATCCTGTAGAGGGCTAATATCCAAAATATATAAAGAACTCAAGAAGCTAATCACAAAAAAAACCAAACAACCCAATCAAAAATGGGGTGTAGAACTAAACAGAGAATTCACAACAGAGGAATCTGGAATGGCTGAGAAGCACTTAAGGATAAGTTCAAAGTCCTTAGTGATCAGGGAAATGCAAATCAAAATGACCCTGAGATTCCATCTTATACCAATCAGAATAGCTAAGATCAAAAACTCAGGTGACAGCACATGTTGGTGAGGATGTGGAGAGAGAGAAACACTCCTCCATTGCTGGTGAGATTGCAAGCTGGCACAACCACTCTGGAAATCAATCTGGAGATTCCTCAGAAAATTGGAAATAGATCTACCTGAAGACCCAACTATATCATTTTTGCCATATATACACAGAAAGCCCCACTAGGCCACTGGGGCATGTGCTCCACTATATTCATAGCAGCTTTGTGATAGCCAGAAGCTGGAAACCACCCGGATGTCCCATGACAGAAGAATGAATACAGCAAATGTGGTTCATTTACACAATGGAAGACTACTCAGCTATTAAGAACAAGGATATCCTGAGATTTGCAGGCAAATGGATGAAACTAAAATATATCATCCTGAGAGCTGGAACTCAGACCCAAAAGGATATGCATGGTGTGTACTCACTAATAAGCACATATTAGCAACAAGAAAAAAGGTACAGAATACCCAGGTTACAATTCACAGAACTCAAAAACTTGAAACAAGCCTAGGGTCCAAAGTGAGGATGACTCAATCCCACTTGGGACAGAGAAGAAAGCAAACACAGGAGGGAAGTGGGAGGGAGAAACCTGGGTGGGAAAGCAGACAGAGAGGGGTAGAGCAGAACATGATCAGATGATGGGTGGGGGAACAATACCGAAGCCATGAGGGCCAGCAGAAAGAATGGAAACCAGCAACCTCAGGAGGTAGGAGTTAGTGGAACACTCCAGAAAGTATCAGAGACCTGGGAGGTGAGAGACTCTTAGGACTCAAATGGCGGGACCTTAGATGAAATTCCCTACAGTGAGGAGAGGAAATTTGTAGAGCCTACCTCCAGAAGAAAGACAGAACATCAAGTGAGGGATGGAGTTGTCATCCCACAGCATAAAAACTCTGACCCAGAATTGTTTTTGGCTGAAAAAAACTACAAGGACAAAAATGGAGAAGATCTTGAGGAAAAGGAGGTCCAGTGACAGGCCCAAATTGAGATCAAGCTCAGGGGTAGGCACCAAAGTCTAATACTATTACTAAGGCTATGGTGTGCTCACCAAAATGGGCCTATCATGACTGCCCCTCCCCCAGTGACAAAACAAGCAGCTGAAAGAGTCAGATGCAGATATTTATACCCAACAAATGGACAGAAGCTGCTTCCCCTGCAGTTGAATTAGGGAAAAGCTGGATGAAGCCCAAGAGGACCTCAACCCTATGGGAGGACCAGCAGTCTCCAATAACCTGGACCCCCAAGATCTCGCCAAAACTGGGCCACCAACCAGGCAGCATACACCAACTGATATGAGGCCCCCAACATAAATACAGCAGAAGACTGCCGGGTATGGTTTCAGTCAGAGAAGATGCACCTAACCCTCAGGAGACTGGAGAACCCAGGGAGTGGGAATGTCTTGTACTGTGGGCGGTGGGGATGGGGACATCCTAGTAGAGACAGCAGAAGGTATGGGATGTGGAACAGTCAGTGGGTGGACCAGGAGGGGAATGAAATCTAAACTGTAAAAATATTAAATAAAATTTATATAAAAAGGGATGTTATCATAAATGTAAAAAATAAAAAGAAGTTCCAGATTCTCCTCCTTTCTGCTGGACTCTGTCTCAAAACAGGGAATGAAGGGCCATGGAACAGGCAAGATCCAATGGACCCCATTCCACCCTTAAATTCTAAACAAGAGCATTGATAATCTAATTACCCGGGACATCATAAGGCTCTTACACCTGACCCAGATCTCCCCCTGATATTGAAGTTCTATACCAAGAATTTAGCCTTAAGTGAATCTCTCTATCCAGGACCCTCCCACAGACTCCTCCTTTCATACTCTCACAACCTGAAGATATTCCCACCCTGCGACCACACCCAGTGTGTAGCCACAGCCTAACACCTAATGGAAACATGGACAGATGGAAGACATTTTTTTTGGTTTCCTATTCTTTTCCTTTCCTTTTCTTTCCTTTTCTTTTCTTTTCTTTTCTTTTCTTTTCTTTTCTTTTCTTTTCTTTTCTTTTCTTTCCTTTTCTTTTCTTTTCTTTTGAGACAGAGTTTCTTTGTCTTCTGTGTCCTGAAGGCAAGACTGAACTAGAACTCATAAGAGAGCCACCTGCCAGTTCCTTCCCACAGAAGGCTAGGATTAAAGGTGTGTAACAAACAACTGACCCATCCTTTGGGCTTTCCCGCCCTCTTTGGCTCCATCCAGAACAAATTGTCCTTACTCTCTAGTGAGCATCCATGAAAAGGGTCTCTTCTTCCTGCTGCCCAGAAGATATGGACATTCCTGCCCACTGCTGTCACCTCCTTGTTCTTCCAGTCTTTTTCTATTTAAACTGAGACAGGGTCCACGTGCAAGTCCCTGACTTCCTGGATCTCATTACACAGTCAAGCCAGGCCTCATTATCACAAAAACCCACTTGCCAATGGTTCCTGAGTCCTGGGATTAAAGGTGTGGCCCACACACCCAATAATGTCACACATTCTAGAAGAAGGAGGGCCTGCTTGGCCAAAAACCACACTTTTGAGCCAGAATACCACCACTATGCCTAATCTAGCAATCTGCAGCCTCAGTTGGCCCAGAGGTCACTGGAGATCCCATTATGAGTTCATCCTAGTCCTGCATGTAGGTTTAAAGGGAAATAAATCAAAGTATCCGTACAGTCCCTTCATCCTATAGTCAGGCCTCTCCAACTATTGATCCAGGCTTTCTAAACAACTCAAGGCTCAGGCCTGTGCCTAGAATGGAGCACCTACAGGGCTCCTGAAAGCTCATAGACTGCCCCAATCTGTGCATGTCACTGGTTCTCAGTGTTCACATCTATGGGATAGACTTGAAAAATCTACTAATTTTAAATAATATCTTCTGCCTATGTACAGGGCATGTTTTAGACTTCACCAATCAAACACCTGTACAAGCAACAAAAAGTTACCAAGATTCCTCCTCCACTGTCTCCCCAACTTCCCCACCATGTTAGCCCCTTCACACAGTGTCCTTAAACATTTCATGCAGCCCTCCAACTCACCAGGAATAGAGAGGTTTGCTGCAGCTTGCTCAATCTTCTGTCTGAATTCTACTCAGAAGACCTGCCCTTAAATACATCTCCATACTTGGAATTCAATGCCCCTCCCACCCTTTGGCTCCTCCCACTTACAACATTCAAATCCATTCTCCTCACCCACCCTTTGATGCTACTCTGCTTGTACCCTTACCTTATAGAGCCCATGCTTCTTTTTCCTTTGTAATCCTTTATTTTTTTATTTTATATTTAATTACTTTTATTATTTCACTGTCCAGCCATTACTTTCCCCCCCAGGCCTCCCTCCCACAATTCATCATCCCATCTTCATCCCCTGTCTCGAAGAGGATGCCCTACCACATGGCCTCCCAGCAACCTGGGTCTATCAAGGGTTAGGCTCCTTTTCTTCCACTGAGGCTAGACTAGGCAATCCTCTGCTGTATATGTGTCAGGGGCCTCAGACATGTTCATGTATCAGACGTGCTGCCTGATTAGTGGTTTAGTGTCTGAGAAATCCCAGGAGTCTGGGTTAGGTGAGATTGCTGGTCTTCCTATGGGGTTGGTCTCCTCCTCAGATTCTTGCATCATTTCCCTAATTCAACCAGAGGGGTCCCTGGCTTCTATCCAATGCTTGGGTGTTAAGTACCCACATCTGTCTCAGTCAACTGCCTGATGGGTCTCTCAGAGAACAGCCATGCTAGGCTCCTATCTAGAAGCTCACCATAGCATCAGTAATGGTCATAGGCGTTGGAGTGTCCTCTGGCTCAGTCTCTTCTTCATTTTTGTCCCTGCAGTTCCCTTAGGCAGGAACAATTCTGGGTCAGAGCTTTTGACTGTGGGATGGTGACACCAACCCTCCACTTGACTTGTCTTTCTACTGGAGGTAGACTCTATGACTTATGTCTCACCACTTGTGGGGATTTTATCTAAGGTCCCTCCGTTAGAGTCCTGAGAGTCTCTCACCTCCAAGGTCTCTGGTACTTTCTACAGGGTCTCCCCACCTCCCACCCTCTGAGGTTGCATAATTCCATTCATTCTGCTGACCCTCAGGGCTTTTCTCCTGTCTCCCTCCACCCACTGCCTATTTCTGACTTGATCTACTTTTCCCCTCCCCCTATTCTCTCACACCCATATCCTGCCTTTGTCTCCTGAATGCTGAGATTAAAGGTGTAGTAAAACACATCCAATTTTCTCCAATCTTTATACTATACAAATGTCTGCTTTAGCATTCTATGTTCTTTTTCTTTTTTCTTTTATTGGAAATTTTCATTTTCATTTCAAATCTTATCTATCCCCTTGCCAGGTCTCCCATCCGGAAACCACCTATCCTGTACCCCTCTCCACCTTCCTCTATGAGGGTGCTCCCCAAACAACTCACCCACTCCCACCTTCCCACTCTGGCATTCCTCTGCACTAGTGCATGGAACCCAAATAGGACCAAGGGCCCGTCCTTCCACTAATGTCCAACAAGGCCATCCTCTGCCACATATGTGGCCTGAGCCATGGGTCTCTTGATGTGTACTCTTTGGTTGGTGGTACAGTCCTCAGGAGCACCAGAGGTCTGGCAGGTTGACACAGTGGCTCCCAGTATGGAGCTGCAAACCCCCATAGCTCATTCAGTCCCTTTTTCAACTCCTCAATTGGGGATACCATGCTGAGTCCAATGGTTGGCAGAGAGTATCCACCTCTGTATTTGTCTTGCTCTGGCAGAGCCTCTCAAGAGACAGCCACAGCAGGCCCCTATCAGCAATCACTTCCTGGCATCCACAATTGCATTCTGGTTTGGCAACAGTCTACGGCATGGATACCCAGGTAGGACATTCTCTGGATGGCCTTTCCTTTAGTCTCTGTTCCACTCTTTGTCTCCATATTCCCTTCGGTGAGTATTTTGTTTCCCCTTCTAAGAAAAACTGAAGTATCCACACTTTGCTCTTTATTCATCTTGAGCTTCTCATGGTCTGTGAATTGTATCTTGGGTATTCCAAGCTTTTGGGCTAATATCCACTTATCAGGGAGTGCATACCATGAGTGTTCTTTTGTGACTGGATTACCTCAATCAGGATTATATTTTCAGATCTCATCCATTTGCCTATGAGTTTCATGAAGTCATTGTTTTTAATAGCTGAGTAGTAGTACTCCATTGTGTACATGTACCACATTTTCTGTATCCATTTCTCTGCTGAGGGACATCTGGGGTATTTCCATCTTCTGGCTATTATAAATATGGCTGCTATGAACATAGTGGAGCATGTGTCCTTACTACATATTGGAGCATCTTCTGGGTGGTATAGTTGGGTCCTCAGGTGGTACTATGTCCAATTTTCTGAGGATCCACCAAACTGATCTCCAGAGTGGTTGTACCAGCTTGCAATTCCAGCAGCAATCGAGGAGTGTACCTCTTCCTCCACATCCTCACCAGCATCTGCT
>JAPYYD010006558.1:0-11052 GCA_028551405.1 Uromys caudimaculatus
CTAATTGCTCTAGCTAGAACTTCAATTACTATATTGAATAGGTAGGGAGAGAGAGGGCAGCCTTGTTTAGTCCCTGATCTTAGTGGGATTGCTTCAAGTTTCTCTCCATTTAGTTTGATGTTGGCTACTGATTTGCTATATATTGCTCTAAGAAACCATATTTCAAAAGGATGTAGCACTTTACATTCCCACCAACAATGCAAAAAAAAAAAAAAAAAAAATCTGGTATTTGGAATTCTAACTTCCAAAGTTTGTAATTTTAATTTTAGGAATTTCATGGGCATTTAGTGATGTCTTGGTTAGTTTGTCTTTTTATAATGGGCAGTAATAATGGGCATTATTTCATGTTCTTATTCCTGTCCGTATCGTCACTGGAACTGGGTGCATTCGTTTGTCTGTATCATACCAGAATGTTTGGGCACTTTTTATTGAGTTTTGAGAGTTGTTCATGTGTTCTAAATATAGCTCCTTTTTTGGCTGTGTAGTGTAAAGTACTTTCCTCCTCCTGTGGCTTGCCTCATTATCCTCAGGCTCTTCCATAGTCTGAAAGCTCTTAACATAAGCTAGATAAGTATGTCTTTCTTTTTTCTTTTTAGTCAGTGATGCAGTTGAGTTGATTTTTGTGTTATGAATGTCAGGTTTTGGTTGTTGTTGTTGATGATGATGCCTGTGCCATTTGTAGAAATGTGTTGTGTGTTTCTGTTAGGAACTCACAGGTGCATATTTGTATGCGCCTCCTTCTGGGTTCCTGCTTTGCCGTGATCCACCGGCCTGGGCCTCCACCTTCCTTACTGTACATGTACAGTATAGAAAGCCTTAGTGCTTAGTAGAGTAACTCTTCTCACTTTGTTCTTATTTTGAAAAAGACCAGGGCTAGTCTTTTCCATAATAACTTTGGCACAAGCTTGTCAAAAAGAAAAAAAGAAAAAACTCTACTGACATCAAACTATAGATCAATTTTTATGTTATTTGTTGCATTGATAAACATATTAAGGAATCAAAATTAAGCAATTCAAAATTCCTTGGATTAATTTGACCAAGAACAAGCCCCAATCTGAATTGTCCCCTTCTCCCACATCTTCTGTCTGACCTTCTGTATTTGTTGAACTACACAGAAAACATGGAGTGGGAAAGAAACATGCTGCTCTTTCCAGAGCTCTTTCGCAGAATTTACCAGGAAAAGGGTTACTTTACACCAAACAATCTGGAATAGAACTCAAAATTGCAAAAAGATGGTATTAACCTATATCACATATTGCTTCCCATGTGTATGGTATATTTGCTCAGTGTAAGGTTGTTTTTAATGTCTTGGCTGTTTTCTCAGATGATTAATTAGCCTACACACATATGCATTATTCTCTATTGGGGCATGGAAGAATATATAACTTAAGGTTAAAGCTATGCATTAAGCTAAGCTTGTAAAAACTGATTTCATGTATGGAACAGTTTGATTTGCTTTTTTGAATTTTTGTAGCAAAGTTCATGAAAGGCATTGGTCTTAAGTTTAGTGCTTTCATACTGTTACTTTGTGTCATGGTAATAATAGCCCCATTATGTATAATCAGCAATTTTCCTCCTTTCCTATAATTTCTGGGGAAATGTGTGTGAAATTGGTGTTAGGGTGGCTTTGATTTTAGGTTTTAGAGTCCCTCCCTCTCCCTCTCCCTCCCTCCATCCCTCCCCTGTATGTGTATTTAGTTGAGTTTGGCTTGGAACTTGCAATTTTCCCTCTAAGTGCTGGGGTTATATGCATATGCCATCAAGCCTGTTTTGAAGTGATGTGAGTTCTTAAATGTTTGCTAGTATTCTCCAGTGAAGTGGTAAAGGCCTGAAGACTTCTTTTCAAAGAATTTTAAATTAAAAATTTAATTTCTTTAATGTTTTTAAGATTATTAGCATTGTCTATTTTATCTTGATTGAACTTACAAGTCTTAGGGTATTTTTAAATTATATTTTATTTTTATTTTATGGGTATGTGTGTGTTGCCTGCATGCATGTTTGTGGCCTGGTGCCTATGAAGGTCAGAAGAAGACATCGGTTCCCCTGGAACTGAGTTACAGGCGAGTGCTGAGCATCAGATCTGTGGTCCTCTGATGAATATCCCATGCTCTTACCCACTGAGCCATATCTCCATCACAGGGACTTTGTTGTTTTTGAGAATTGCTTCTTTTCTTCCAAGTTAAATTTGTGAGCCTAAAGTTAATAGTATTCTTTCACCATCTCATTAGTGACACAAATTCTGTAATCCTTCATTTCTGATAGTAGTGATTTGAATCTTTTTTCTTTGCTGGGCCTATCAATTTTATTGACTTTTCCCCCCAAGAATCAACTTTTTGTTGAATGTAGTATTTCTAACCCCCTATGTTTCTGGTCTCTATTTCATTGTTTTGTTTTGTTTTTAATTCCTTCATCTATGTTATTTTCTTCCTTCTCATTGCTTTGGACGTACTTTGCTCTTACAATGAGAGCTTAGAGCCCATGCGTATCTCTTAGTTTGAGCAGCGTGTATTGCAAGCCTCCGTCTCAGCATGCCTTCACTGTGCCCACATGCCTACTGTGTTGTCTTTCCATCCAGGTCTGTGCATTTTTCATAATTCCTTTTGACACTTCACCTTATAGAACTTCCAGCGGCTTAATGATTTCTCTATTTTTCCTTTATCAATTCCTACTTTTGTTCTATAATGGTCAAATAACGCCATCTTGAGGTTTCATAGTCTGGAATGTGGTTGTTCTTGATGAATGTCCTGTAATGGTAACTCTTAGCTTGCAGTGAGGAGCTCTTTTCCTTTGTCTTGTTTCCTTGGTGTCGTTGTTCAGCCATCTTGCATGGAGCTAATGTTTCCTCTTGCTTGTTAGTCCTTGTACTGAAGAGAAACTTTCCTCAGCCTGCTAGAACTCCCATTTCCCATTCAGTCCATCAGTCCTTTTCTATGGGTACCTTCTTTTCCCTGCTCCTACAGCACATCAGTCTGGGCTTCTCTCTGCCTTTGTTTTCCTCTCCCCTCTGGTTTTCTTTGAATTGATCTTTTCTTACTGTGTGAATGTTCTCTTTCCTCTGCTTAGGCCTTGACTTTATGCTAGGCCCTCCCTGGGGGAATGTATTCTCCTCACTCACCACAAGCTCTGTCATTGCACAATAGCCTATGTTTTCTTGATAACTCTCTTCTTTTTTCCTGCATTGATACTGCACATAGGGTTTGTCCTTCTTAGCTTTGTGCTCTGATACTCTGCTTCAGGTTAATTTAGTATGAACACTATGTTGACTCCTTATTGGCTGTGCTTTACCAGCATCTGCCTTAAAACCCTGCATAAGTCTCCCATCATGCTTGGGGTCTTAGTCAGCATGCTAGCTCGCCATCATCCTAGTTCATCTCACTCTGTTTAGACCCTAGGATAGCATATGTGGCTGGCTGTCTCTCCACGATACTCTTTTGTCCTGCCTGAGTCTCCACCTCCTCTTAGGCCTCTGTGTGAGTACTCTTTTACACCTACCTCCCTGGGCACTGGTCCCCTGCTCTGACCAATCCGTCTGTGCAGATGTCATCTTTATACTATTTAGATTCTGACTGTCCCCAGTTCTACTCATTATTCAAGAAAAAAATAAAAGTAATATAGAGAGGAAATGAAAGTTCAAATTTTATTCTGAAAAGAAAAAAATGTGTTCTTTATAAAAAGGATATTTAAATGCAGTTGCTTATTCATGAGAAAACTTTGCTTTACAAATCACATCATATAAAGGAAGGCAAAATCTGCTGCTTTTGTGTTTTGCTTGCCCTGTCTAGTATATCGTGTTTTTTTAAATCAATAGGCTCAAATTTGATTAAATAGAGAATAATGATGGAGTATTAATGGAAAGGTTAGGCTGAGATTTTAAAAGCTATCTTAATTTGTATATTTTCAGAAGAAAAATTTGCCATGAAGGATTACATTTACCTTGTATAAGGTCAAACCAAATAGAGAAAAGTGCCAGAAGCATTAGGAAATGATGTCTTTCTGTGACATATTTAAGTATACCTACTTAGGCTCCGGCTCGAACACAAATCTTTTGGCATTGTTTAAGGCCACCCGTTACTGAGATTGCTTGGCCCCCACCACTGGCCATTGGCGACATACTTTCAGAAGGATGTAGAATTCAGTAGCTCTCAGCAAACCTACAGAACAAGTACTTTTCTTTTTTTCAGTTACAGACTAATATATAATATAAAGGCATAATGTCATCTTATTTTTAAAATATTTCTTTTGATGTTTAAAGTGTCTTTACAAGAGCTATCCCAAGCTCTGCATCTCTCCTTTTTCTGAAATAGGGTCTTGACTTTGGTAATGTTAAGTGGGAAAACATACTTGTATCTTGGACAGAGACATATAGAGGCTCCATATGTAAGCCTCCTGCTTCATACCTGTGCTGACGCTCTGTAACAAGAGCTTAGAGGACGTCCATGTACTTGCCTCATATGTGGATTTTGGCCGATAACATGTACATGGGAACAGTTGTAACTGGATCTTGTATATATGTGTAAAAAGCAGAAAGAAAGAGTGAGATTTAGGTATTTAGGGAAGACAGGGTATAGGTAAAAGATATGAGTTGTGAAAGAGAATGCAAAGCTAATTGTTTTCTAATTTTAACACTGTGATAGCTTGTTAAAATGTTGTGGTAGATAAGACCATAAAAATGTAATTGATGTTGAAAGTGTAAAATCTAGGCAGAGTTCCACAGCTTCAAAAGGACTTTTCTGCTGTGTCAGTGCTCACTGAGACATAGACGTGGAGCTGGGCAAATGCTTGTTTGAGTACTTAGGCTCTCGTGGCTGTGTGGTGTTTTTCATTTCCAAGTTTTTTTTGCACTAAAATTAATTTTAGTTACAAAACATAAAAAAGGAAAGATGCCTAAAAGATGTATATGAATAAAGATGTAAAATAAAATTTATCATTGACATAATAGACTAGAAAATGAATTTATTCAAATACAACAAGTAAGAACAGTCATGCTGATAAGCGTGTACGGCATGCCCCGTGTATTAAATATCACAGCGTGGTGGCACACAAACTTCTCCACCGCTAGGGAAGGTAGAGGTAGGCGGGTCTCTGAGTTCAAGGCCAGCCTGTTTACAGAGACCCTATGTCAAAAAAAGAAGAAAAAGTCATATTGGGGAAAGTATCAGAACATTTAGAAGCCTTACATTCTTTTAGTACATGTAAGAAGTTTCAGCACTCATAAAACCTGCTGGCATTATTCCAGAAGTTTGAAATTGATTTATAGAAAGGCATGATGATTAGACAGCACAGATAAATAAAATACATCCCTCATTCATAGTGATTATGGATGAGCAAAGTCGTGCTAACAGGTAAGTAGACAAATAGACTTTGAAATTTCAACTATTAAGTATATAGGTGCGCTTCCTTAATAATCTACATATAGTCAGGGAACTTTCCCACTCGGGTTGACAGTATTACTAATAATAACATACAGGCTAAACCAAAATCTAGAGGCTAATGGAGAATGCAACAGAGAGAAGTTCCAGTGATGGGACTTGTGCTGCTTATGGAGAATATACTGAGGGATGAATTGCACATGGGTTTCAAGTAAATGGAGGAGCTGCCCTGGGATATCCAGTGCTGACTTACACGTGCAGAAGGGCAAGTGTTTTGTTTGAGCTCTCTCTAGGAGTTAGGATAGAGAGAATCCCTGTTACAGGGACTGAATTATATGACCTCCAAAAGTCTTTCACAGCAGCGTTATGAATTGTTTGCATAGATGGGAAAAGCAGGCACCATTTATAGACCTGAACAGTGAGTAGCTTTACAAAATATAGGTTTTGCTGAAAGATGGTGACAGTCCTCTGTGTGCATCTCCTTGTTTACTGGGACCTTTAAGATGGCAACGGGGCTGTGCACTAATAGCTGTCAGCTTTATTTTTGTAGGAAAATATGTTTCAATATGTTAAAATAATTCTAGTCACAGTTGCAGTACTGGCTGAGGATGAACTCTGTTCTAGAGCAATCTCAAAACTCTCCTGTTTCTTGTCTTGTCTCCACCGTCGGTTCATGCACGGTTCCCAAAAGACTGCTTGTGCTGTAACTTATTTGAGGGCAAGTTCTTTTTTTGCCCCAGATACTCTATAATTTTTTTTCCAGAGGACAGGTTGTTAGTTCTACTTGACATTTCTGAGGTGGAAAAAAAAACAAACCCATTACTTTCAAATTGTAAACTGAGTAGTAGATCATTATTTCGTTTTCTCCTTTAAAAAACATTGATTATAACTGTTAGGTAAAGAATTAAATGTACATTTCCCTGCGATAGGAATATTTGAGTTTTCAGGTACTTGAGATTTTTTACTTTTTGAGGCTTTTATGGAATATTTGGGTTTAGGAGGTAGACTTTTAATTAATTACATTGAAAATTTCAAGAAAAGATGGACCTTTAACTTCGTGTAGATAGAAAGCCATTGAACTTTACTGGGATTTTATAAATGTCCAACAGTTTATATTCATGAATTCCATTTTAGATGGTGCATTCTGAGATCTGCTCAAAGAATGTTTTCACTAATCACTGTGCATTAACAGTCTTTCTCGTAATCTGATCAGACTCTGCCTCCTACACAAAGTTCATTTTTCTGTAATAAGTACTTTTTCCATTTTGTGTGACATTCACACACAGCCATGAATAGACATTTTTCTCACTTGGATGGATTTATTCAGACTCATGCTTGACCCACATTTTGGTTAAGAAAAATTGAGAGGTTGTCACTAAAGTCCATTGATACACATATCCTAAGCATTTAGTCTTTTCTCAGTTTCAGCTTCGTGCATGTTGTCCATGTGCTTATGGACTATGATTATTCTCCACCATAATTCATTTTATATACCTGCCATGTCGAATTTGGATTGCATAGACCTGCAATAAGCGGGAAGGAAGAAAAGTCACTGATAGACAAAAGAAGCACAATGCAGTTTCTCAGAAATCCCAAGGAGCACTTACTTAGTTTGCTGCCTCAAAATTACAACTGTGAGTTTCTTAAATTATGACATTTGAGAACTAAGTATTCTCAAGTTAATATTTTAGAAGTTAATGTCCTACCCTATTAAATTGATTATAAAATAATTATTGATAACTCAGTGTATGTTTTCTTTAAGCCTTTGTTAAAGACATTCTTATCATTTTATACTCAAAATTTTAAAGTATTTGAATAATCTAAGACAACAAAGATATTTAGGTATGCTTCAGTAATATATGATAATATATGATTTTGCAGTGGTCAAACTATTACATCTTTATTTACTCTATAGTATACTTTTTCTCTACAATTTAAATTTACTGGGAATTAATGATCTTCTTTTAAAATTAAAATTTCATTTTTAAAAAATTTTTATTTTATATGCATTGGTGTTTTGCTGGTATGTATGTGTGTATCAGGGTGTTGGGTCCCCTGGAACTGGAGTTACAGACAGTGTGAGCTGCCATGTGAGTGCTGGGAATGGAACCTGGGTCCTCTGGAAGAGCAGCCAGTGCTCTGAACTGCTGAGCCATCTCTCCAGCCCCATTAAAACTGCATATTAAGTGGGAAAAAATAAAACTATTTCTCTCCCTTCTCATTCATTTTTATACATTTTCTATTAAACGGATACAGTGGACAACATCAGGAATTTATAACCGATACAGTTGTATTAGTGAAACTACATCCCTTAATTATAGCTTAACAATGTTATTTCCTTAAAATTGCTTATCTGGCTGTCTATCTCTATCTACCTGTCTGTCTATCTATCTATCTATCTATCTATCTATCTATCTATCTATCTATCTATCTATCTCTTTCTACCTACCCATCCATCTATCCACCTGTCTGTCCATTTGTCCATCTATCCATCTGTCCACCCACCTACCGATCTGATGTTCTGATTCAGGGTCTCACTGTATTGTCACATCACATCCTTTAGTGTTCTCCAATCAGTGACAGTATTTCAGTCCTTGTCAACCTTGTCAGTTTTAAAGAGGAGCAATCAAATATTTTGTAGAATTACCCTCAATGTTAACTTGTCAGTTTTCTCTTAGTAAGATTCAAGTTCTACATTTATAGCAAGAATATGAAAGAAGTGATGCTCCTTTCGCTGAGCCTGGCTGAGGTGGAGATTTACTGCTCCAGATTTCTCCATTGTGAAGTTGGGATTTCTCTTTTATAATTAGTAACTATTATAGTTCTAGGGTATATAATCAAATGGTAGTTAATTGTTTATTATTAAACTTGTTCTAGCTTTGGAAATTAAAAAGAAATGTTAGGAAAATAAGTGCTAAGCAAGTAGGTAAGCACATGTAATTACATTAAAGTCTAAGGACTTAAAGGGTGTTGCTCCTCTTACAATAACAGAAATGTGGAACGAACTGAATACACGTGACATTAGAACAGAGCTGAGATTGAGGAGTCACCAACTAGCCCAAGACCAAAGGAGACCTGTGCTGTAAGGAAAGGCAACAGTGAGCCCTAAAGTACCTGGACTCCCTGGGTGTTAGCTAAAGTGTGTGTGGGATATTGCTGAAGTCCAAATGTGGGCAAGTAAGAGTGGGATCCCCTGGAGCAGCACATATAGGAGAAGCTTTTGTTCATAGGCTCTGTTTGGCAAGAAACCGATTTCTCTTTGTGCAGGTATTGGAGGGAAACCACACTTGCCATGGGGAGGATAGGGAGGTTCTCTATCTTTGTTTGGTAAAACAAAACACACTTTCAGGAAAAGGATATACAATTCTTAAAAATCATCTGACTTGGTGGGATGGAGGCACAAAACTGAATGGAGAGAAGAGTTACATGCTGGTCCGCAGATTATAGAAGAAAGACAAGAATACTTCACAGGTCCAGGCTGGTAGAGACTTCTAGTATAAGCATAATCACAGTAACAACCAAAAGAAAACTACCATAACCCAGACCAACTACCACGTGTAAATATAGAGACTCATCAGGCTTGCAAAGCCTAAAGCTGAGTGTGGGACAGACATTGAGAGGAAGCATCTGGTCTACCTGAAGGGAAGTTTTGTTTAGAGGAATTTGGTGCCTATGGTGCACTGAGGACCAAAAGAGTAACAGCAAATCTCGATACAGGCTGTTCATAAAATCAATAGAATCTGAGCCAAGGAAAGGTCTGCTTAGTTCTGAGCACTGGAATATATTCATCTTGTTTGTTGAGGTACCCAAGATATTCAGACAACAACAAACTATGATACACGGGAGAACGCAGAAATCTAAGAGACAGTAGCAGAAGCAGATGCAGTTAGGATGTACATGCTGCTGAACAGGCTGATGAGGGATTTCAAACAATTGATTAACATATTTAAAATCTGTGTTCTTTCTGGGTGCCCAATGTCTTATAACAAAATATGTCAGCAGAAAATACTAATACGTTTCTTGGAGACTTTGCTGTTTGAAGATAATTTGAGCCCAAACATTAATCTCTTAACATATCTTTCTTATTTATATTGAGATCAAAACTTTAATTTTTCTAAAGCTTCAACAAAAGTTTAAACTTTGGCTTTATCTATAAAACATGTTTTCCATGGTGGTATCCAGGATTTAAAATACACTCAGAATTTTTTAACAAACTTCCTCCCCTCCCTTTCTCCCTCCCTCCTTCCCTCTCTTTCTGCATGCTTCTTTCCCACCCCACCCCCGTATGTGTTTGTGTGTGTGTGGGGGGGGGGAAGGCTAATAGTTATTGAATTCACTAAAGTCTTGGTCATTGTAGCTTAATGGTCTTTGGTAACTTAACCTTTCTCTCCTGGCAGTTTACTATAAGCATCAAGAGGAAGCAAGCTAATACCTTCAGCACTTACTTGGCACCTGGTGTCAATTAGCAACAGTAAGCAGGACAGAAGTCAGTGTCTCTTTGTGACCTAATCATAGTGTGATATTTACAATTTAGCCATAATTATAGCAACAGAACATGAATATGAGAGTAAAGGGATCACTAGGTTATATTTAAAGACTGGAATTTATCATGGTAACATTTTAAAAATACATTCTAGTGTGTTTAACATAGATCCTTCAATGTTTCTTATAAACTAATGTCACCTGCATATAAAGACTTTGTTTCTGTCTGGTCTGTATGTATTTTCTTTTCTTCCATTAACCTCCAGTCAGTGTCCAGTAGAGTTGTAGATGGCAGTCTTGCCTTGTCCAGAAGTACAAGAAACAAACTGTTCTTTTTTTTTTTTATCCTTATAGGTGATTAACTATAAGGATTTTTTAAAAAAAATTTTATTTTATTTTATTTTTTTATTTTTTGATACTTTATTTACATTTCCAATGTTTCCCCCTCTCTAGGTCTCCTCTTTGGAAAACACCTATCCCCTCCCCCTCCCCCACCTCTATGAGGGAGATCCACCTCCCACCCACCCACCCACCCACTCCCGTATCCCCACCTTGACATTCCCCTTTACTGTGGCCTCTCCTCCTCCTGATGGCCAACAAGGCCCTCCTCTGCCACATGTGGTCTGAACCATGGGTCCCTCTATGTGTATTCTTTGGTTGGTGGTCCAGCCTCCAGGAGGACTGGGGGGGAAGGGGGGAGGCCAGTTGACACTGTTGCTCCCTCCATGGGACTGTAGACTCCCTCAGCTCCTTCAGAGTCCCTTCTCCAACTTTTCCATCTGGGACCTCACTCTTCAGTCCAGCGGTTACTGTAAAGTGAAACTTGGGTATTTCGAACATTTGGGCTAATATCCACTTATCAGTGAGTACATACCATGTTTGTTCTTTTGTGACTGAGTTACCTCAATCAGGATGATATTTTCAAGTTCCATCCATTTGCCTGCAAATTTCATTAAGTCATTGTTTTTAATAGCTGATAGTACTCCAATATGTAAATGTACTACATTTTCTGTATCCATTCCTCTGATGAGGGACATCTGGGTTGTTTCCAGATTCTGGCTATTATAAATATGGCTACTATGAACATAGTGGAGCATGTGTCTTTATTACATGTTGGAGCATCCTCTGGGTATATATGCCCAGGAGTGGTATAGCTGGGTCCTCAGGTAGTATTATGTCCATTTTTCTGAGGGTCCGCCAC